>JAJTIW010000045.1:0-283948 GCA_021365295.1 Tricladium varicosporioides | reverse complement strand
GAATCTCAATATAAGACTTATAATACTAAGTTATTAGTTATTATTTTAGCTTTTAGAATATAGAGATATTATCTAGTATATACTTGTTATATAGTTATTATTAAGTCTAACTATAATAACTTGAAGTATTTTATAACTAAAAGAAAGCTTAATAATAGACAAGTATAATAGGCAAAGGAATTAGTAGCCTTTGACTTTATATTAAAATATCGGGCAGGAAAAAAGAATTTATAGATAGACTATTAAGGTACTCTGATTATATAACAGGGAATAAGTCTAAAGAAACCTTACTATTTACCCTTTATATAAAGCTCCGAGTAATAGAGAGAGAACTAGCTCTGTTAGTAATAGTATTTAGTTGTTATATTATCCCTACGATATTATAATTCAAGGCTTAGAAAAAAAGAAGTAAATACTCCTTAATTAGTAAGATACTAAAATTATAATTACAAGTAGTCGACTATTTTAATAACAGAATAGTATAAGTAACTTACCTGCTTGAGCCTATTACTAATATAACTAGTTATAAACAATATATACTATAGATTTTAGTAGTATAGACAGCTAAACCCGAAATAGCTTACCTTCAAAGTAGAGAGACACTTGTCGAATTGTTAGCTATATTACAAAAGAGTAACCCTTTTGTATAAAGCAGGCAATATAATAGATACTCGAAGTCTAGTAAAGCTAGAGACGTCAAGACTTGAGAACTTAATATAAATAGATTATTATAATACTATAATATTATATATATATCAAATAATTCAGTAATACAAGCAAAACTATTATAGATTAATTATAATAACTTTTTAAAAAATCACTTTAGTATAGAGAAGATACTAGAGTTACTTTAGCAGAAATACTTTTGGAAAGAAATAAGAAAAGATATACAATAGTATATAAAAATATACTTTATTTATTAGAAAACAAAAGTAAAAAGATATCTTTTCTATAGCACTTTGAGTTCGTTCCTTCTGCTAACAAGGCCCTGGAAAAAAATTATACTTGATTTTATAATAGAATTACCTCTATCAAGATTCCAAGACAAGGTCTACAATTCGATCTTAGTTATTGTCGACAAGTATACAAAGCTAATATAATATATCTCTACAACTAAGAATATTATAACTTCTCAACTAATAAAACTATTTATAGTTTATATTATCAAGAATTTTGGGATTCCGAAGAATATAATATCTAACTATAGTTTAATATTTACTAGCTACTTCTAGTCGACACTTTGTTTCTACTTGAAGATTAGAAGGTACTTAAATATTATCTTCTACCTATAAATTAATAAATAAATAGAAAATCTAAATTAGACCCTAAAACAATATCTATACTATTATATAACTTATTAGCAAGATAACTAAGTTATAAAACTAATACTTATAAAATTTATATATAATAATTTATTTTATTCGACAATTAGAATCTCGTCCTTTTTTGTAATATATATATTTTATCTATTAATTGAATTTTATATTAAAAACAATATTCTCAAAAAAAAAATATTAGTTATTTACAAGAAAATACAAAAAATCAAAAAAGCTAGAAAAAACTAGAATAGTAATAATAGAATATAGTCAATATATAAAAAAAAAACTATAATAAATATTGTCTATTAGTATAATTTAAAATTTATAATTAAATAATATTATAAGTCAAAAATATTTGTCAACTATAACCTAATATAAAGCTTATAGACTAATATCTAAACCTTTTTAAAGTTTTAGAAGTCGTCAATAATTATAGTCAAGCTTATAAATTGAAATTATTATCTTTATATTATATTTATAATATATTTTATATCTTACTCTTGGAGCTATAATATCCCTGGACTAGAATTATCTTAGAGCCTAAAATAATAAAAGTAGCAGGAGAGGAAGAATATAAAATAGAATCAATTATAGCTTATAGAGACAAGAGACAAGAAAGAGAGTATTTAGTTTACTAGAAAGGTTACTTGTCTATAGACAATACTTGAGAATTACTAGAAAACTTAGCTAATACTAGACAAGAGGTTAAGAAATATATAAATCAGAATTACATTGGCAAACTTATAATAAGCTAGAAACAAAAAAGGTAAAGTCTATTATAAAAAATCAATACAAAAACTATTACTCAAAAGTATTACAAGAATCTAGAAGATATATATAATTTAAATTCCCTTAGACTTTATTATCGTGACTCTAGCTAAAACTTGATATAATTATAATACTCTTATTATTATTGTTATTGTTGTTATCTTTATTATCGGGATTATCCCGAGTAATAAAAGGGAGGTTTGCCTTTTAAGTTAATAGGCGTAAAGAAGGGGTAATACTAACACTTATTTAATATTAGAGAATGTCCAAAATATTTTCTGTTATAGATTAAAGCTAAGCTAGAGAACTAAGAATAGCTTGGCTTATTTTCTAGATAGTTAAAGGGATCCAAGTAACCTATATAACTACTTCGACCCAAGAGATATATACTATCTAAGCAACAATAATAGTAGTTACTACTACTTGCCGACCAAAAGAATCCGAAGCTATTCTACTACTAGAATTAATTAGTTATATAAATTAATTCAACTATAATATACAAGACTATAAGACCTTGAAAAAATCAGAGTCAAGCTAGCCTTGGACCAAGAATAGATTTACTATATAATATAGTTTGTTTATATATTAGTAGTACTCGCAAACCGAGCGGTTACTTAGCTTTATATATAGAAGATCAGGGTAATAGGCGAGATTTTTCGAATAGTAAAGATAGCAGGGACACAATAACTAGATATAAGCACTAGTCGAGCAGGGAGTAATATTCTCGTAGCTTAGAACCTGAGATATATTGAAAATTTAAAAAAAAAAGTATTATATATTATATATTATATTAGTTATTATTGTTATATAAAAGAATTACTAGAATATTATATTTTGGAAAAAAAGAACTAGAAAAGAGAACCTCTCTTTTATAAATACTAGCGACTAACTTTATAGGTACGAGGAAACAGAGATCCTAGATTACAGATAATAAATTAGTCTAGGGCTATAAATTATCAAGGAGGCTATAAATCTCTAAAAAGGCAAAAAACAATTAATTCAGCGAGAATAATATAAAGATATATATATAATTTATAGCTCCTATAAATCACAAAAAGCAAGACAACTATTATATAATAACTACTACAAAAACAAACAACAGGAGTACTTAGTAACAAGAATACATAGAGCCGTCGGAAAGATAAGGCGAATAAATCCCCAAAATCGGGGCAACAGTTCTACTAAAGTAAAGAGAGGAGGATCGCTTAATTGCTGTCTCTCTTCGGCCAGGCTATTAAAAGAAGCTAAGGCTACAACAGGGGAATTATAGTATTTGTCTAGACTTGACTAAAGTCGCTCTTGGGGACAAGAGCCCAGGAAGGGAGGCAATGTGACAAGCAGTCGTGTCACGTACGTCGCACGTGAGTATAGAATCAGGGAATAGTTGCGAAAGGAATATATATTGCTTAAAACATATTCTAAACAGGTCTCTGGCGGACCTCCGGCGGAGGTCCGTCGTGCCCCGCGCAAGTATAAGAATAGCTAGGAGGGGGTTTGAAGAAGGACATCGATTAGTTTTCTTAGTTTACTAAAGGGTACTATTACTTGAATATTAATTGAATTATCCTACTTGTAGCTGCGTCGCACCCTGCTATTTGGGCTTCTTATATATATAGACATTTTGTAGATTTGTAGATCTATCTAAATAATATATTTACTAAAATATAATAATAATAGCAAGTTTAGCCTAACCAAGGACTTTGTTAGCGACAAGATTCTCGGATATACTATTCTTTTATATATATAGAGGACAGATATAGAAGAGATTATATATAGAAAGCTAATAGATAATACTAGAAAGAACAAAGTCAGATACAAGAAGATATAGTTCTACGAGAAACAGGCCAGACTTAATAGCTTGCGATATTTTTGAGTAAATATCTATTATATTAACAAATCTAATATCGTCGAGCTTCAGAAGGCTATTAACTCGATATTTCGATAGTATTATAATATAGTCAAATACTATATCTATCTCTTAGATATATCGACAAAGCAACGGAAAGCAAGTGATTTGCTTACCGAGTATACTTGGAAACTAGCGTTTTGGTCAAGTAAATAGTTTACTCGAGGCTAGATTCTCCAGGAACTACTGGCCCCGAGTCTAGGCTTAGTTGAATTTTTCTCTCAGGAAAGAGATTATCTAGAGAACAAGAGAAGTTTAGAGCAACAAATCCACGAGATAATAGGAATCCCTCTCTTAGCGCTTCGAGGAACCCCTCTGTCTTAATTCAATATCAAGGACTAATTATTATAGACAGAGACCCGTTAGACTACACGCGAAGAAGACAGGGTATACTCGATATTAGGTATCTGTGAGGTCTATATATTACTTATCTATAGTAAAGGGGAAAAGAATATATTTAGATAGCTCCAAAAGAAGCTCAATAAGATATTGTTTAAATTGCTACCTGATTAAGACTAGAGCTAATTAATTAATATAAGGTCTTGACAATAATCTACTTCATTCTCTGCTCTATATTATTAAAGTACCTTTTAACTTAGTCAATTGCCAAGATAAACTTATCTATCTTTCTAATACTCGAGTTAACCTACTACAAGAGATCTGCGACTAGACCAATAGACAAGATAAGTAATATATATTCTAGCTTAATAGTTTAGCTAATACAGGGAAATCGACAATTACACGGACTATTACACAGAGATTATAAGAAGCCCAAATAGCAGAGTACGACACAGCTACAAGCAGGATAATTCAATTAATATTCAAGTAATAGTACCCTTCAATAAACCAAGAAAACTAATCGATATACTTCTTCAAACCCTCTCCCAGCTATTCTTATACCCACGCGGGGCACAACAGACCTCCGCTAAAGGTCCGCCAGAGACCTATTTAGAATATATTTCAAGCAACATATATTCCTTTCGCAACTATTCCCTGATTCTATACTCACATACAACACACGTGACACAACTACTCATCACAGAGATACTCTAAGGAAGAGTATCTTAGAGCTAGCTTCTTCTTCTCAAGAGGCAACAGAAATATAAGTTATATCGACAAGCTCTTTACAAGTATTATTATATAACTCGCAAATAATATATTATCTCTCTAATACTATATTTGTAAGACTATTTCTAGCTATAAAGATATTGCAAACTACTCTTTCTGTAACTAGTAAAGCTAGCTTATTTTCTCCCTTTTATCAAAGCTTAACAATAACTTATCTTTGTTCTCTTATATATTAGTAATCAATGTCCTAGATAAGTACAACAAAGATAAATATATTCAAATAATTTTACAATTCTTAGCTAAAGCTCGAACACTAAAAACTACTTGTCTTCGAGTCTTTTTAACAAGTAGACCTAAAGTCCCAATATATTATAACTTTTACTAGATCCCCGACACCGAACACTATAACTTTGTATTTTACAATATATCACCTACAATTGTTAATCACGATATCTCTCTATTTCTAGAATATAATCTATAGATAATTAGACAGAAGTTAACTCTTGGCACAGACTAACTAGGCAAAGTAATTCTAAGACAACTAATTCTATATACTTATAGTCTCTTTATCTAGACATCAACAGTATATCAATTTATTCGTAAAAAGAGACAATTTACACACAAGAGACTAAACACAATTCTTAAGAATAGTAATAATACTATTACTATATTAGAGAAATACCTTAATAAAATTTATCTTGCTATCCTTAAGAACTTAATTTCCTCGGACTATTTAAATAAAGAGAAAGAAGAGATATATAATATATTAAAGTATATACTTAAAAGTATAATAGTATTACTCTTACCTCTTTCTATCTCTGTATTAAGTAGGCTATTATAGCTTTCAAGAGAAAATATTAACTTAATACTCAACGACCTTTATATAATCCTTAATATTCCAAAGGACTTAACTCGCTAGCTCGGCCTTTATTACCCTTTATTTCGCGACTTTCTTTTTAACAAAGACTAATATAAGAAATTTTGGGTAAATAAAAAGGAGATATACTAGATATTAGCTACTAGCTATATACTACTAATATCCCAGATACTCAAGAAGGATATTTGCGGAATATATACTTCTAATAGTCAAGCTAGTCAAGTTAAGAGTAGTCGTCTCTAGAAATACCTTCTCCCCGAAGTTCAATATATATATCTCTACTAAGTTTAGTATCTACAAAGGAGTAGCTCCTAGGTTTATAATAGCGAGGACGCCCACTAATTTCTGTAGGCTTATTTACTATATTAGCTTGAGGCGCTTGAGTAAATAGGGAAGATATCAGAAGGAGTTCAAGTAATATTGTCCTTAGAGGCTTATATTCTAGTAAGCTATCTATCTATTATCTACAAGAGTCTAATTTGTCCTTAGACTACTGAAAGTCTTAATTTATATATATTTGTTTATAATATAAAGTGATTTGCCTTATATAACTAGTTAGCTATTAAATAGACGCCTCTTCAATTATATTGTTTAGCCCTTGTCTTTGCTCTAGAGAAGAGTATTGTCCGAGAAATATTTAAGAAGTATATCTCTACTTGGATTGAAGGAAAGTCTAGAGTTCAAATATATTAGAATATGGCGCTATAGACGCTCGAGGGCTATTCTTACTCCGTCTCCTCGGTAGCCTTCTCCCCCGACGGCAAGCAGGTAGTCTCGGGATCGCACGATAAGACAGTACAGCTCTAAGACGCCGCCACAGGAGTAGCGCTACAGACACTCAAGGGCTATTCTTCCTTTGTCTCCTTGGTGGCCTTCTCCCCCGACGGCAAGCAGGTAGTCTCGAGATTGTACAATAAGACAGTACGACTCTGGGACGCCGTTATAGGAGCGGCACTATAGATACTCGAGGGCTATTCTTTCTACATCTCCTCGGTGGCCTTCTCCCTCGACGGCAAGCAGATAGTCTCGGAATCGGGCGATGAGACAGTGCGGCTCTGGGACGCCGCCACAGGAGCGGTGCTGCAGACGCTCGAGGGCTATTCTTACTTTGTCTTTTTAGTGGCCTTCTCCTCCGACAGCAAGCAGGTAGTCTCGGGATTGGGCGATAAGATAGTACAGCTCTGGGACGCCACTACAGGAGCGACGCTGCAGACGCTCAAGAGTTATTCTTCCTATGTCTCCTTGGTAGTCTTCTCCCCTGACGGCAAGCAGGTGGTCTCGGGATCGCGCGATAAGACAGTGTAACTCTGGGACGCTGTTACAAAAGCGGCGCTACAGACGCTCGAGGGCCATTCTTCCTCTGTTAACTCGGTAGCCTTCTCCCCCGACAGCAAGCAGGTAGTCTCGGGATCGCGCGATAAGATAGTGTAGCTCTGGGACGCCGCTATAGAAACGGCGCTGCAGACGCTCGAGGGCCATTCTTCCTCTGTCAACTCGGTAGCCTTCTCCCCCGACGGCAAGCAGGTAGTCTCGGGATCGCACAATAACACAGTATAGCTCTGGGACACCGCCACAGGAGCGGCGCTACAGACGCTCAAGGGCCATTCTTCCTTTGTCTCCTTGGTAGCCTTCTCCCCCGACGGCAAGCAGGTAGTCTCGGGATCGCGCGATAAGATAGTGCGGCTCTAGGACGCCGCCACAGGAGCGGCGTTGCAGACACTCGAGGGCTATTCTTCCTCCGTCAACTTAGTAGCCTTCTCCCCCGACGGCAAGCAAATAGTCTCGGGATCGCACAATAACATAGTACGGCTCTAGAACGCCGCTACAGGAGCGGCGCTATAGACGCTCAAGAGCTATTCTTCCTCTGTCTCCTTGGTGGCCTTCTCCCCCGACAGCAAGCAGGTAGTCTCGGGATCGTACGATAAGACAGTGCGGCTCTGGGACGCCGCCACAGGAGCGGCGCTGCAGACACTCGAGGGCCATTCTTTCTCTGTCTCCTCGGTGGCCTTCTCCCCCGACGGCAAGCAGGTAGTCTCGGGATCGTATAATAAGACAGTGCGGCTCTGGGATACCGCCACAGGAGCAGCGCTGCAGACGCTCGAGGGCTATTCTTCCTCTGTCTCCTCGGTGGCCTTCTCCCCCGACGGCAAGCAGGTAGTCTCGGGATCGGGCGATAATATAGTATAGCTCTAAGACGCCGTTACAGGAGCGGCACTATAGACGCTCGAGGGCTATTCTTCCTACGTTAACTCGGTGGCCTTCTCCCCCGACAGTAATCTATTACCTACTTTATATATATCTAATTATTGGGTTATAGAAGGTGAAGCAAATATTCTCTAGTTACCTCTAGATTACTGATCTACGTATAAAGCTATTTGGGATCAAACTATCGTTTTAGAATATTTATCAGGGAGACTTTTATTTCTTTAGTTTAGACAAGGCCCAAAGCTTGTAGTTTGTAATTAGTATATAGTAAACTTTATATTATAGTCTTTATATTATATCTCTTTTTCTTTTTATTTCTATTTCATAGAGGGTTCTAGGGGAACGCGTGAATTTATTGGAATTGATAATTGCTATTTAGTTTCTAGAATTATCTAGATCATTCTATTTATTATATATAATTTTCTCTCTGGACTAACTATACTATTGATACCAGATATTAAAGTTACTCGAAGCTAGTTATAGTATACTAAGTACCTCTTTTCGATACTCTGGTAGCTATTACAGACATTGTTATTATTGAGGTTATCTTTGAATTCGTGAGCAATCTTGCAGAGAACGGATTACTCTTGGAGGCTAGGGTAGGAATCGAAGCCGTTCGTCGTTTCAAGCAGAGCACAAACAGCTAGAAATGAAAAGCTAGCAGTGCAAAGTTGGTAGCACGAAGCCGGAAGTGGGCTAGCTACTATAATTTGCTGGTCAGAGGATATCGGGAAATGGAATTTTCTGGCAAGGTCTACTCTAACCTTAATTTAGCTATATATTTTATATTTATAAATTAGTAGCAACAAGTATTATATTACTAATCTAATTATTTTTACCGAGATTACTATAATTACGACTTATCTAGCCAGGGTCCTTGCTTGCTTGATTGGAGGAGGTATTAGTTTATATGGCGACGTCGTATAACAAGGTATGTCTTGGCCGCCACAAAAGTGGCAATAATATTTTCGTGTTATTGTAGAATCTAGATGTCTATATTTAATCGTTTTATATGTTTAAATAGTGAAAAAAATTAATAGTGGTGTCACAAGTCGAGGGGTCCTATTATAGAGTAAAAAGAGGCTCTCTGTAAATTTAAGGGGGCGGCGACGACACAATAATATTTTTCGGAACTAGTGGGTTAAGAGTGTTCGGGGGAGGTATATAATATACTGAAATAAAAATAAATAGAAATTTTAACGAGTTCACAGATTTTGAGTCGCTTGAACTTGAAGTACCTACGTTTTGTTTCGTTACGGGGTGCGTTTCGGCACGCAGGGACAGACGTTAGAGCTTGACCTGGTTTAATGGTAGTCCTTGGCCTTGATAGGTTTCTTAAATACATAGACACGGCTCTCATTTCTCAATCCAGCGTAAGCTCCTGCTGGAGATGAGCAATTGGAGTCTACATAAAAAGACCATAACATGGTATTGTCACATCGTTTGACATTGAATTTCATCGGCCCATCTCTCCCACGTACGGGTATTTCCCCATTTGTCTTCTTTCTTCTCCTCTCAAGAGCGCAGTTGCTTCGTTGCTCTTCCTTCTTTCTCGCATTTGTAATATTGCTTCTTGCTCTTTCTGTCTTATATCCCCTAATTTTCGCTCCATCTCTTCTTCCGAAAGAGGGTCTTGCAAATTGATATTGAATATCGGCTCTGCATTGCTCGGCGAGGCCGGAAGTTTCCCGCTTGAAGAAAGTCCAGGCTGCTCATTATAAAGCAATGGAGAACCGCTCATACTTGTTGAAGGTCCCTCAACAGGAACCTCTTGGGATGGGCTAGTCTCCGTCGGTTTGGAGAGGTATTCCAAAAGAATTCTAGCATCTTCAGCGTCGTAGTCAAACCTCTGATTCACTCTCCCTTGGCCACTCTTCACTTTCGATCCTTCATCTATAAGCTTCTCTAGCTCTTCTTTCTCCCTCGTCCGGAGGCTCAATTTCCTCTTAGTCTGATGTATAATGAACAACCAAGCTGCCAAAACCAAGAGAGTCAAGAGGAAGGCAATTGTCCAATAGAGCCATATCCATCGTGAGACAAGTCTACCTTTAGCGCTGTCGGGTTTAAAATCAAAGAAACTAGTACTGAACATTGTCTGCCGCACATTAATGATCAGCAAGATGTATATAAGTAAAATAAACCTTATGGAAAGTACTTACTGCTGTGAATGTACCAGGAAGGAATAGCAAGGTCACAGCTGCGATGACACGCATATTTATGCTGTTGCGTTGCGTCAATCTAGCCATCTCCGTGGAATTTTCAGATAACTTCTGCTGCACATGAAATTCGGATTGGGCAATTAAATTGCGTACCTGAGTTGTCAGTTTCTGAAAGCTTCATGTGCGAATTAGGCAATTTCACGTGACAACTTACAGCTTGTACTTGGGATTGTATCGATATCTGTAGAAACGTTCCTTCCTCCTCAATTGACAATGCGACTTCCGATAAATACCTTAGTCGTGATATGAACTGTAGCGGGATGGCAGATTGCCTGCCACGTTTAGACATTCTCGGATGGCTAACACATTCGGTGCACATCTTTTCAAGTAACGCGATGAACCTCTGTTGTGCCTTTGCTGAACACACTAGGGTGGCGATTGAGGTGGAAAATGATGTTAGGCGTTTAGAAACCAATTGCATATCAACCTGTCGAGCCTTTTTGTTCCTCAAATCTGGGGCTTCTAAAAACATATCAAGATTTGTTTCTTCTTGCATATGTTCTATTGCTTCACGACGACATTGGATAAATGCCGATGATGCTTCAACGGTTTCGTCAACCAACAAGATAGGTAGGAGGAGGTGAAATGCTCCAGAGCGATGCGAGGATATTAGATATGCGAGCATTTTATGAATCTCTATCAAACTGAGGCCAAAGCATATGCAAGTAGTTGATTTGTTCTCTGGGTTGTGAAACTGAAGCAGCACATATTCCATCAGCCAAGCTGACTGATTTCTCATGAACAGGCCTATACCAGTTAGCCAGAATTAAATTTTGAAATTTGTTCTACTTACCGTTAAGTCTAGCTCCTGACTTTGTTTCCTTTGATTCAAACTGACTGGCCAGGGGGAGACTCCGGTGTAGTGTCCTGAAAAACTCAGGTGGAATATGAAAATGACTTTCTAACTCATCTAGGAATTCTACGGATACTGAAAGTGTTGGAGCCCTAGCTGAAATAGGTTGAGAGAATCTTAAAATCCCTAGTGAGCATATATTCTACTGGAGCGATTCGCCACTACTCACAAGATATTTATCTTGTTTCGCGCAGGCGTATTCGATCCTTCCTGAAACGTTGATTAGCTTTCTTACTAACATAAGTTAAATAAGAGCTGGTAACACACCCGCTTAATCCAGTTTGAAAGCTCGGAATTTGGTAAGTTCTTTGGTGGCTTCCAAAAGGCCGTATCTCCCTTCGCGCATTAGCCTTTTCGAGGGACTTAGAAGCCATATGAACATACAAAAACATCAGCTTCAATGGAGACATGGCCTTGATCTAAGTCGAAGATTTTATCGGGAATAGTTCCAGGCAAATTCAACCGTGTTTGGGTACCCTTTCAAGCATTAGTATAGGGAGAGAAATGCCCAACTCTTATTTTGAGCCGTGGGGTATCCAACAGTAACGATGTCTTTTCCGGAGTCGAATCTCACACCCGGCCTGAGTAATTTCCGTTGAATTTTGTCGTGTTCCAAAGTCATTTCTGATTTTACTGCTTTTTGATATAGTCTCAAAGACTTTCGTCGCTGATGGTGCTCTGAAGGCAGCCGAGAGACTCCTTTTGCAGAAGACAGTTCAATTAAGCGAGCTGGAAGGAAGTAAGGCCGCTGGGGCCACTCACGTGTTGTGTCACGTTATCGACACGCATCATGAAATTCTGACTCATTTGCAGTAACACAACCTCGTCACGCATAAATCAAATAAGCGGGACTTACACCTGCTGTCCTCCAAATGTGCACCTCTTTTCATCTTTTCCGCCTGAAACCACACCGAGCAGCGCCATTATTTTAAGTTGCCAACTCATTGGTAAAATATGAGACCAGCACTCTCTATCTCACACGATCAAGAACAACTGTTATGTGCTTTGTGGTCACTATTAGGCTCAACTTCCTAAACTTTGAGACTTCAGCATCTGTGTTGGTCTCGGGGGTATGCGTACAAGTATCTGGCGGGATTTTACAGGTGAGGAATATGAGGAGAGCTATATGTCAGAGGGCACAGATTAATCGTGGCCGTGAGTCATTTACAATGTGAAATCCGCATTTCGGGTTGCAAAATAGTGGTTTCGCTTAATGGCGAAAGACAGAAGCTTAATTCAATGATTTGTGAGAAGTGCCACACGTTTGACAGCGCAGATGTCCAATAAACGTAGATTGACATGCAATACCTTCGTGGTCAAGAATGTTCTCGAAAACTTCCTCTCTCGATGAAAATCATACTCCTTAGAGCTGAGCATCGCCATAACCATTCCAAACCACCCTTGATATTATGTTCCATACACGATCACTTTCTACGAATATGCCTTTCCCTGAACTTAAAAATACTTATGGAGACCTCAACGATAGTAAATACGAAGGTGCTAGCCATGAGTCGGAAAATGATAGTGGGAGTTCAACTTTCGGTGACGAGGACGAAGACACGGAGGCTGAAGGATCTGACCTGGATATCGACAAAGCCCACTTTTCTACAGCCTTTAAGTCAGAAGTTAAGTGCCTCTACGATCATTCATATTCAACATCCCGCAGCGAGCCTATCTGGTCAGAAAAAAGAGATTTGATACTGGAAAAGGCACGTCTCAAGAAATTAGTTGCGCCGTTTGCCATCATTCATCGATTTTCTAAGAGCAAAGGAAATAAAAAATCGCGGCCTTGGGATACTCACTCAATTGAGATCCAAAGTCTCGCATTGAAGGCCTTCCTCGACACCATATTCGAAGATTACGATGGGTGGAACTCAGATACGAACCCATACACCTTCTGGCCTCCCTTTCCGCAATTCCTTCACCGGTGGGACAAATTAAAAATGACATCTGTTCGATTGCAGGACAAGGCTTTGCAAATTGAGGTTGAGAAACTAATTCACCTTCTCATTCCATTTTTTGCGTCACCCATCGCAGCTCTGGAAGAAATCAAAACCTCGTTGCAAGTACGCTTCAAAGATTTATGGCTCATCTTCCCACCAGGCGAGATTATTATCACTCACATACAAGGAAAGATATGTGCTTGCAAGCTTCGAAGGTTCACGAACCACTCACCAGAATATGTGACCTTAGAAATGGAGCAAATTGATTGGAACGGAAGCTATTGTGGCTTCAAACTAATCAAACTGAACATCTCAAAATACTCTGAGAAAAAGCTAGTGTCAAAGTTGGTTGCATACCCAATACGGTTCGCTTTAAATGAGCAGGAAATCCGGGAAGAACTCATTGCTCGTGGGAGGCAATTTGAAAGTCTTCGGGGTTTCCATGTGAGGAAGTGTATTGGTGAGAAATACGCCACAGTTTCGGAAACCAAGTCTGAGGTGGAGGGCATTCCTGGACCTGTATGGCACCTCCTTTTCCCCCTTCACTATCAAGCTATGCTTCCTAAGTTAATACTCATATAGATATCTGGGAGGGTTGTTATTGACACCTATGCCTTTTATTTATGTCAAAATTTGCTTCCATTAAGATTAACTCCGCTAAATCCTGACAATCCCCCATATGCCTCATCAAGCAACAAAATTCAAAAACTAAAGGAACGACATAGCCCCGCGAGCGAGGATAGGAAAGAAGACATGCAATTACTTTCGGATCTAGAATGCATGTTGACTGTTCCCCACGTAAGGGGTTTTGATCTCAAAACTAAGGAATGGTGTAAGTATTTGAGTTGAATTTGTCAGTAGCCTCTAACGAGAATTGTAGGCAAATTCAACATTGACGAACTCCACGATCCTGATTGGAGCGATACTGCATATGACAAACTCGTACTTGCTGAAAGCGAAAAGGAATTGATCATGGTCCTTGCAAATAGTGGTCGGCTTTCGGGAGGACTATTCAAGGGGTTTACCCAGAGTCAAGGTCTGTCTACATCAGAAGTTTTGTGACGGAATTAGATCGTCTGACCACGTCTTATAGATCGAGGAATCAACTTCCTTTTGAGTGGTCCGCCAGGTGTAGGAAAGACACTCACAGCGGAGGCTGGTAAGATAAAGGAATGTTGCTAATGTCTTCCTAGATGCTAATGCTTTGTAGTAGCGGATAAATCCAAGTCCCCACTTTACGTGTTGGGGGCCAATGATATAGGGACATCAGTAGAGAAATTGGAGAAGGCACTCGATAGCGCCTTCAAATGCTGTCATTTATGGAATGCTGTGCTTCTTTTGGATGAAGCGGATGTATTCTTGGAGGCGAGAAGTTCCGGTAATCTGAATCGGAACGAGTTGGTTTCAGGTATGCATTAATCCTTTTTCCAAGTTTTACATATATATTAACCAAACTCTCGTATAGTGTTTCTACGACGAATTGAATACTACCAAGGAATAATGTTTTTGACAACCAACAGGTCAGATTTAATCGACGAAGCCTTCCAGTCACGTATGGATCTAATTTTGCGTTACACTCCTCTTGACGAGCCAGCGCGTCGACAGGTCTGGAAGAACTTCCTAGATATGTTAGATGAAGGAGTTTGCAATATTGAAGAAAGCGATATTGGTGAACTAGCTCAAAGCGAGCTGAACGGAAGGGAGATAAAGAATATGATTAAGACAGCTTACATATGTGCGTCACGGGAAGGAATACTTACGATGAACCATCTCCGGACTGTCCTCAATGTACGCAAGCAACTCCAGTACTAGCACTATGATTACCTATTTTTGTGACGTTCCAGATTTAGATTTAGTGAAATAGTATAGGATTGTTTGCTGAAAACAAAAACGTCTTGTTCATAATTTTACATGCTTGCCATTTTTATAGCCTAGGCTTGATAACTCATCAGTGATCTTACTTCACCCCCACTCGCAACCTCGCTATCGCTTACCCTATACTTATCATTCTTAAGATAAACATCAAACCTCCTACTCACAAATATTTCATACTTCTGTAATCAATAATCCATCTTACGTTCTTTATGCTTAGCCAATTGTCCAGCTATTGTGAGAGCATTCCCAGTTTGCCTCCTGTTTATACCATATGCCCAAAGCGGTTCTGGCTCATATAGGTCTTCGTGAATTTTTTTTATTTTTTTGGGATATTAGCGTTCTTGAGGTGAAGTCTCTCTAATAGCGTCAATAAATTGACGCAAATGGTAAATCCCTATACCAGGTTAAATTACCATAGTCCACTTCATCCAGCAAAATGAAAAATTTCTACCCTCGTTCAGGATGAATAATACACTGAGGGGCCTCTTGATCGCATCAATGCTAGTTCCAATGCTACCGCATGAAACTTGGTAAAGTGGTTTGTAGACTATCTTTGCAGCACTTCTGCTATAAGAATGTTTCCATTCCCTGGTGAAAGCCCCTTTCAAGGCTAACGATTCTTCATGAATCGATAGAAAGGGGATGGGTAGGTCGTTAAAGCAAAGATAAAGAGTAGTCTCAAAGAGTTTATCTGTGCGTTTTACCTTAGGATGTCTAACAAAATATTAAGTGGCTCTATCACTGAAGCTCAATAAATGAGCAGAGCAATATCAATTCAACCCAAAAGATATATTAAAGCTGTCAAGGAGTGTAAAATAATAGTGCAAGCCTTGGTAACTCTCCTCTGCCCTCTCATTCCATATTTATAACTTAGAGTCCATTTTCAGCACTCTCTAAATTGGGTAACAGTGCCAACCCCACTTCCGGAAGCTTGAAAGATTGGAGTAGCGTCGCCAATTGGCAATGCCTAAAGTATCAGACGTGATCTCTTGTCAGGGTGTAATACGTCTTCAGAGGGTTTTATGCAATATTGCATGCTGAAAATCCCAAGTCAGTTCAATCTCCTCTCAAAGGGGCTATGATTACCTACTCAAACTCCCTTGATCTGAGTTCGTGGCAGAATTCTCAGCATACACTATGACTGTTTGAACCAACTTCTGGTGGTTGACAGTTTTATAGTTCCACTAGCGGCAAGTTCAGTGCTCGCAAAGAATGGCACAAGTTTTGCTGCCTGTTCTGTCCACGAGGAAGCCAATCCTGACTGAGGTGGCGACTTGGCAGAGCACTATGTCGAAACCAAAGACTATTTTGCCAGTGATATTTTCATGTCTAGTGGAGTAAATCGAGACGCCACTTGGAGGTCGATAGTTGTATCTTCAACCGTTTTGCCAGAGGATTGGTCAAATTGGTTGAAATCGTGATTAAGAAGACCCTGTATATTGGTTGTGAAGCCTGGTGGGAAGAATGCATAGTTCCTACTGAGTTCATAGTAGGTAATTGTCTCATCACATGTCGCACTGCTGGACAAGGTATTCTGATTGCAGTTGTAAACTACAGTATAAACAGCACCCGAGGATGTGGTGTATTGAAACTCGCCGGTTTGTTGGAGTAGTAGACGGAGGAGTGATGATTCTTTCCAGTTCCGACATATGTTCCAACGGGCACCTGAGCAGTAATGTACTAACTGGATATATTCCCATCAACGAAGGTTACGGATTGTGATGCTCCTTCCCACCAGATTATGCTATCGTAATTTTCGTTGACTAGAACTGATGCGCGAGGGAGATCAGAGGGAGAGCCACTGTACTAAGGGCCAGTGAGTTAGTCAAGTAAAACTCAAGCTGCAGAGTTTTAAAACTGAGAAGCACCCGGTGGAATTTCAAAGTCATTGAAAAGGAGAAAGAACCTTGGATGATTTGAACTCACGTAAGCAACTGGTGAAGATGAGATGCCGTTGTTCAAGAAATTGCATAGGAGAAGTTAATCAACAGAGACTCGATATTGGGAGGTTGGCACGGCAGAGTTACCAACAAAGTCTGCGAAAGCGAGAGCAGAAATAATAGTGAAAAGAGTAGATGGTAGAAATGGAATCGTCGAGGTTGTTACAGATAACATTCGAATCCAGCTTCAACCGAAATAAACGAGCACTTGCTTATAGGACAGGGATGGCTATGTCAACTTGCGGAGCCCGAATTCAAGCAAGTGTAAATGACTAAAATTCTTTTTTGGTTCGCTCACGCTGAGATCTAACGAAATTAGGATGCTCTCCGAGGCACCGCCTCCCTACTACTCGACAATGACCTTTGTTGGCGCAAAAACTTGCCACGTAGCGAATTCATATAGAATATACAAATGACCTTACGCTCCAGGCAAGTAGCCAGGATCTTCGAAAAGTGTATTATATACCAATGGAGGTTGTCGCTGTCTACAAGATCAATAAGACCTTCGAGATTATATTCCGTAAAGTTCTGGCTTGAATTCCTCTATTCACAGTTACATGATGAATAATAATTGCCTTGCTATACTCTGGATTTCTCGATTACAATATGTAATTTTGCTGTTATATCTAAGGGTTTGAGTTCTCTTTTTTATCTCTTGAGTTTAACAACTTCCTTTTGTATTTTGATACTTTTCTATCTACTTGCAACTTGGTTCAACGGTGGTGCCCGACGTAACAGAATGTCAGGCTATTGGCCTCGCAGTTAAATGCTGAACACTGGATAATTCAATTCTTACGGCGAGAGTACGTAGATCCACTTTTCAGCTAGGTTGATATACGAGGTCGTGGGAGATGCTCAGGGATGAGCCAATATTGTGGAGCAAACGACCAGGAGTGGAGCCAGATACATAAGGCTGCAAAATGACATGGATTTGACCACCGCTGCCCTGCGGCGTCTCAGACGGAAACCAATGGGGCAGATTACGCATCTATTCATAAAAAGCGTTCGGCGACCTCGCTAAAGAAAAGGCTGAGGACGAAGATCGTGGTCAAAGTCTTGGCATTTATTTTTTACAAAGTAGTTGTATATGGTATCTGCTTTTGTTAAGCGTGCGGTATCATTGATCGCTTGGATAACTTGTGAGCCTACTTTCCTAAAAGATTAGCAAGGGCATGAATCCCAGCTTGGAAGTTGGCGATGATAGCGTACGTTTGATTTCTGGGAATTGGGAATTATGCTGTTTATGCATGGTCAAATCTACTACGCAATTCCATTTCCAGTCCATCTTAATGTCTTCAGTTTTTTCACGGTATATCCAAGATCTTTAAGCTTCTTCCAAAACCGAGAGTCATGCTCCTCGTGCTTAATTATGCTTCCTATCCCAATTATATACTTATGGAGTTCAAGGTCGCGCCCCTAGAGAGTTGCTAGAGGTGTTTAAGGAAGCGTGATCAGTAACTGATGGAATGTGTGATACTTCCCGATCAGGTTTTAGGAAATCTATCTTAAAAATAGGGTTGTTTCTTGATCCAATAATCGGAATTTTCTGGAATTTATTTATCGATGGGCGCTAGCGTTGCAAAATTTACTTGTCATCTCAACAACTTGCGAAGATTTAGGGAAAGCTTCAGGGTTGGAACTCTTGTGATATTGCTATAGAGAGTCTCCAGCTGCTGAACACATCACCAACAATGGAGTTAAACACTGAACGAATTTCATAGTTATCCTCGTTATATTCAAAGCCATTATTGTTGAGGGCTTATCAAGATATAAAATATTACTAATACAAGGGGAGGAAGACTGCGTGAAGGCTCTTGTTTAGCAGTTCTATATTGAGCTATTTATGCCCTCGGGTATCTCTGTTCAAGTATGCTTACCGAAATCAATTAAATCCTAATTTGCTCTAACTTTTGCCTGGCGGTGTTCCGGAATCGGGATTTTCTAATCTGCTGTCGAAACCATATTCCATCATTACACCAACCTTCATCCCGAGTTCTACTAAGATCCGTTACCCTTCGCTTGACAGTTCAAATTCACGAAAGTGTATTCCTATCATCAACTCGGGCAAATCTGGCGAAGCTCAACAGTGGTCTTGAATCAAGCTTCAATCCCTAGGCTGCCAAAGGGTAGGGTTGAGTCGCCGAGCTCGGGCTTCGCACCCTTGCAATAAAAAGCTTCGCGCTCAGCCCTATGGGGTCATATCCCATTTCGCACGGAAATTCAAGGGTCTTCCCCCTCCTCATCCCCCCCATGATCAATTGAAATAGTGGGCCCCACCCAAACCAGGTTAGCACACTCGTTTTACCTTACAAAAACTACCCTTTGTAAAGGGGCTCACTATTCCAATTATCTAGAAGTGGGATTTTTTAATCGAAACAAAGGGTAGTTGCTTCCTCGTCCAATTCAGGAAACATCAGCAAACCGCTCACCTCGCCTGATGTCACCTAGGGTTAGATATCGTCGTCCTACATACTCTCCTAATTTCGTTAAATAAGCCATCCTACACACATCGTGTGGTGTTGGGAGGATGAACGATTGTCACACTTTTGAGGTTTGGCCAAAGCGCAAAACACATAGCATGTACAGGGGTGAGCACCGAACGTGGGCTCTCATCAAGCCACAAATATTTACCTTAAGAACTGAAGCTGAACGGTCGAAAGCTGAAAATAAACGTAGTATGGCCCAGATAAATGTCCTTCTATGCTAAAATCTGGCAGGCGAGAAGCAACAGCTCGGTGTTTTGACTATTTTTATCAAGACATGCAACACAGCATTTTCCCGACGCCCCTCAAAACGCCCGTGAAAGCACTCCAATTGGTTTCATTCCGAAGTTTGGGGTGACCTGGTAGTTATTGGCCAATGCTTGAGTTTTAACAGGGCTTTCACCGAGCTTCTTTACATCACATAGCCTCAAGGATATACACGAAATTACAGGAACAAGCTATGGTGACTGGATGATTGGGCTAACGGCTGCAGCCACCTTTCTTGTATCCACCTCAAACGGCGAATTCGCTTTCAGGAAAGTTGAAATGTTCTATATATGCGCGATCATCTTATTTTCATTTCCTCCACCTTCCATCGCTGAGTTCTGTCTTCCTTAGTCCATCATTTTGTCCCTCTGTCTGTTCTCAAGACACTTCATCAGACAGCATGTCGTCCATCCGTATACGTGATTTTTGGCAGGATGGGGTTCTTTACACCAATGTGAAGTTCGTATAGCTCATCCTTCTCTCATTGACATGGTTACTCTAAAGGGTGTTTCTAATAGCCTTTTGCTCTTTCGCCTTGCTTGCGTGCTTTAGGCCAACTCTAACAGCAACATAGCGTCAAGATAATCAGGAATATTTTCACTACTGCCTTTGTGGTCCTTGGTTTCGGCATTACCATGGCCGGTTCACACTACCTGAAGAAGAGAAATATCCGTAGGCTTAACCGCTCGCGTGACGAGGACAGGGTGATACCTGTCACTTGGATGTCTTGTACGTGTTTTCTCCTATTCCATTACGCGCATATCTCTATCTGAGCTTCATGCTAAATATTCATAGCCTGGCTCCCGCTCGCGTCTATTGCTACATACTTCTGGAAGACGAGGAAGCTTCCCGGCGGAAACTACGGCTTTCTTATGATGCTCGCAGGCGCATTCACACTTGCACATCCGTATATCGTCAACAATCTTATCCAGACGATTGACATTCCTTTCAAAACTATATGTTCATTCAACACAGGCGTCATCACCACTTTAGGGAAGGGAGGAGTTCCATCAAGTACCTTTTCGTGTGCAAACACGGTGTATAATGCCCAACAATCTGTTATTTCGAATGGCGGCACTCAAGGCATTTGGAAGTTGATAAACTATACAAGTGCCAATTTTTTCCCCTTCTCGGATAACGATGTGCTTGGGCGCTGGCAATGCACTTCTCAGCAAAGCAACGAAATCGATTTAACTCAATTCACCAACGTTAAAGATATCAATCTTCTATTGGATACAGTAAAGGGATTTCTTTCTCAGCAAGGGTTCCTATACAATGAAACCAATGTTACCCCAGGTGTGTTCTATGGTGGTGTTTCGACAGGATTTTTGGCAATGAGCGCTAATGAGACGAACGAATCAAAAAACACTTGGTCGGTTAGGTATGTCTTATCATCTCGGTGTCACGGGGACATGACCTGTTGAGAAGTCGTGCTGAATTGTGAATAGAGCAAGTCTTACAACTGGTAAGTTTAACTCTGGTCCGCCTGTTGACTCCTTTGAGTTATGCTTATAAAATTGCTTTGATGCGGGGCGCCTTCTCATTTGAAAAAAAAAAAAAAAATATTCATACTAATGTCTCATAGGTCTCGTGGCGGGGGGGACTACTACAGTTACAAATCTTCAGTGCGAACTAGTTAAAAATGGAAATTGGATGCCACCTGTCATGGTAGGTCACCCTTGCATAACACTCCCTTCCATCATGAGCTACTTTACTACATGGAAGATCAAATTCTGATTTGCTCTAGCCAAGTAATGACACTTTAACGGAATGGGTACCTGCAACGTTTGGTTATTTAATGAACAATAAACCGGACAGCTTTCCAGCAGATCTAGAACTGAAGCTCAACGCAATGTCTATGATCTCAGGCTCTGGCAACTACGACTTATACCCCCTCAAAAAGCTCCCAAGCAGTGAATCCGCATTTTATGGTTGTCTTTTGAAAAGAACTGCACTGGATCCTGCCATCTGGGGAGTCCTGGGTCTGGTATTTGCTATTTTGCTTTCTGTTGCCACCGGAGCTACTATGATGATGATTTCCCATGGAATTAGAACAAAAAATTCTCAAGATGGGCAGCAGTTGATCCATGACACACCTTCTGGTGTTGACGATTGGCAAGTTGCGCTACTGAAGGAATATATACACGACGAAGACATCAGCATGAATCAGGCTAAGGATTATTCATTTGGATGGGATAGCGACAAACAAACCTTCATTTTTGCGAAAAATGATCACTTTAAAGTGTGTAAATCCCTCAAACTTGAATCGTTGCTGCAAGCATAGGTATATACTAATCCATTTGATTTCTATAGAATAATGCCCTTGCAAGTGCCGCCACAGAGCTCCATTCGCTAAAGCAGGGTGCTACAAATGAAACGCCGAAAGCACGAAGTTTTGTTTGATTTTTAAGTTTCTAGTAGCGGAACTATTACCTTTTGTAGGATGTCACGTTCCATCAACACCCTTACGCGCTTTACACATGCGTTCTCCACTCAGCAAGAACCCAGCTCACCTAGATCTCAGTAGGCGCCGTTGTATCTATAGCCTTGCTCTCTCTCTCTAGTTAAAATTTAAACAAACTTGCCACACCAGGGAGCCCCGTAATACCACATTTGGCCTATTGTGGTTAGCGAGGAGTAATCCTTGGGATGCCTTTAGCTGTGTCCGTATTTGACTAGTGACTGGTGGCTTGAGGCATTACAACGCCGAGCTCACCGGCTCTTTCGACCATCTGTAGATCCAATGCCTCATAGCTTACTACGGAGATAGCACACAGTGTAAAATATGCTTAATTTCCCGTATTGAACCCTTCGTGAAGCCCTAAAACTCCTGTTGTGCCAATGATACCATTCATCCAATTGGCAGAGCCGAATAAAGCAGTGATAATCACGTGTTTTTACAGTATTAGTGACAATTATAGGATCAACTATATAACTTGCTTAAGTGGGAGGTCACAGATAATGTGCGCCTGAGGCATAGAGGAGGAGTGTTCCCACAGTTACTACGTACTGACTAATCACTTCGTGTTCTCGCACATATAAATAGCTATGTTCCTTTAGTTCTTCTAGAATCAAGGTCCATTTTTATCTGTCCAATACGCTGACTTGAATGCCTTGACAGAGTTCACTTTGTTGGTACAACTACCCCGCTACGTGACAATTATTATATACTATTACTTTTATATGCTTATTATAGGTTACCTAGAGTAATAGATATACATATATATTGGAACAGTGCACGACGTGAGTCATAATCTATCCTGGTGGAGGGGTTATCATCACCCCACCCAAACTCAACCTCTTTCTTTCTTTTCCTTAGCGATTAGTTTATCGAATGATAATACTCATCGGAATTTAGTCTCGCCCGTAGAAAGCTCAATGGTTTCAAAGTTTTATTATTATTAGACAGATTTATAAGATAGGTATATTGACCCAGGCTACACCAAGATATTGGGAAGGTTAGGGGCTTCTTATTATCCCCTGCAATTAGACTCACCTGGATTTAGCTTAGAATATTTTCCTTAAATATGTGCTGCCGTCATGGAACTATTTGTCGAGTATACTTGGTAGAATACGATAGAAAGTTCCAACATACTAAATGAGTAGAATTAGAATCTCAGAATGGTTAAAATTGCTGGGATATATATAACCACAGCCCTAGATTTAATACAAGACCTTTAGGTTCTTATCTACCACCAAGGTCAAACTCTACTCTCATATTCGTTAGTTCCGTTTTAGTCTCTGGACATGAGTAGAAGCTGCTTTTCCCTGAACCGAGGGTGAGTATTCCTGTGTACAGTCAAAGCACACAGTACAGTCAGTCGGAACATATATTGAGAGGCTATTTTAGCGCCTAAAGGGCTTGTGTTGGCTCCTTTGAGGCCCGTCGCCGTGTCAAACTAACATCGAGCCATAAATCTAGGCCAAAAGTACCATACACCCATCATGAACAACCTCTCCTTTTACTTCATCTCTGCCTACTTGCTCCTCTCCGGTTCTGTGATAACCAGAGCAAACGACGCCAAATGGTCCCACGTCTTACTCCGCTCTTTCACTTGGGAGGAACACTTCAGGAAAACAGACCCCGCCAAAATCTATGCTCGGTGTAAGCACTCAGAAGCCGCATCCAAGAATTTATTTGAAAATCTTCCCATCCTCATTGGGGCTGTCCTAGCAGGAAATTTGCCAAATTGGGAGCGAAGGAGATGAATCTTTTTGTAGGTAGTTATACGGTAATATGTCGAAGAAAAAATGGAGTCTTGCGAAGTCTGTTGTTTAGTTTACCAGAATAATGCTTTGTATGCGCGTGTTTGTCAAGACGGGGTTGGCGTTGAACTCAGGATAAGGTTTTGTGGGACGAAGAATTTGTTTTGACCTCACATTTTGACTGACTTTGAATAGAGTGAAAATATGAGAAATCCTACATGTATAGTCATCAAAGTATGCTCGCAAAGCCCATTTTTCAATCCTGCTGTGGTTATGTTTAAGGGACTGGCCGAGATGCAGAAATGAAACTATTACGATGGCCTGTCTTTGACCCGTTCCGATACCATGGTCGTGGAACAAGGCGAGGATCCACTATTAGCACTAAGTTCACTATTCGAACTGTATGGACAACCACCTCTGTTCGCATTTGAGCCGATAACAGAGCCTCTACGAATAAGAATATTGAGTGATATTGATGCGCATTGGATCATTCACTCTAAGATGATATGGTCTCAACAGCGATGCCCACCACAAAACTAAATGGGGAAAGAAATAAATTAGCGATTTGAGTCACGACAGTCCGACTCTCTTAATGAAGATCTGCTTCACAAGTTTTCAAGTCTACCTCTAACTTCATTAAAAGTGCCGGCTGGAATGTGGAATGACGTAGCCCAAAAATCCCATGAAATGACATACCAAAACGATGTCTCCGAATTTACGGTAGCCAAATGTTTTAAGTGAGCGACGACAGTACCCCACAATCAGCCTGTCGCTGCTTCGAAGAATCTCTCTAGAAGGCTACATGTGCGGTATTACAAAAGTATCCATGGAATAATTAACACCTTATGGCATTTATTCGCCGACTCTTAGAAGCCCTGTGATACACTACCCAACATCAGTAACTCCTACATACCAAACCGAGCTCACCAACATTGACGCGATCATAAAGGAAATGTATGTGTCCCTGTTATGATGTAGTCCGCCCCCTCCACGCTCCAATGTACCAAACCAGCACACACTTCCTGCACTCACTACTTCTGTTACCAGCTTTACCCATGTAGGTAATCCACAATAAGCATATACAATACTAATACAACAACATAAAAATGTGAACAGAATGGAGCAACAGGTTTGGAGCCATGGGTACACCCCGCTAACCTTCACCTCACCTCTCACGCCTCTCATAGAAACGATAGTGTCGCCAGAATATTTGAACTGCAACACATCTTGCGCAACGTGTTGAGCAAGGAGATGACCTGCTTCTGGGGTACGAAGTATACACTCAACTACAAAAGCATTCTCTTGGCCTGGTTCGCGAAGTAGTGTGGCTATAAACCCAAGGACACTAGGTCCGTAGATTGGCGATCTTGTGAGAGCATCAACAGAGATCTCTGTTGATTTCGCTCCAACAGTAGCTCGATCGTAATGTGGCGATCTCCAAACCCCTACTAGACGCCCTTCTAACCTCCTGCGGATACTTACCATTGCTCTCACGGAAAGCGTCAAACTGACAGCCGTAGATAAGCAAAGCATACCATGGCCTACCACCCCAGTTGGTGCCAACTTCTTGACTTTCATCGCTCCGTATAACCAGCCTGCACAAATAATTACCAGCTCCACACATGGACTGGTGAAAACAGCAGCAAGTTGCCAGACCGACATCCCAGGACTCATCATATCCCCCGCTAGCACACGACTCCCATCTGCAGTCTCCACATACAGCGAGCTCTTATCCAACGCCATCAGCGACCCTAAGACCTCGTTCCCCTGTATATTCCCTGCCCCTAAGGAAGCAAGAGTGGGTTTGACAGCCATGAGCCAGACTCCTAATCCTCTACCCGAAGCAGCGCCCATTAAACCAATAGCACAGCATACTGTGAGGTGTACAACTGTATACATCCGAGTCGCACATTTCATGGTGCAGTCCCTATCTCCGCCGAATTGGCCTGTCCGACGAATAAGGGTGATAAAAGGTGATTCTCCAGAGTGATCGACGCCAGTGAAGATAAAACCCCATGATGCGCCGGCTTGGTCATTCAACTCGCGCGGAATTTCGCCCTGAAGTGCAGCTCGAGTTCCTTTCAAGACTATTCGGGTGAGAAGTCTCTGCACTACGTCATTGATATTGGTGCTTGCTTTTCCACCGGAAGTCGATGCGTACGACGTCGCTATAGCATCTACAATATCTGCATAAGAAAGGGGGAATGCTGGTTCGCCAGTTTTCCTTACCCTACTACCTGATACTAAAGGAGAGCGAGAGCTACGAAGCCAATGCACATGCGCTTCCTCGGATTCCTGCACTTTATGCCCAAGAACCAGGATCTCGAGTTTATCTCCAAAAACCTCGGTCTCCAAGGCCACGCGTCTGGCTAGCCTTCTTAGTTCCTGTGGAGTGCGCCAGTAGATCATCGCAATATCCAATTTAATATGGCCATTGTTCCATCCAGAATGCAGGAACCAATTTCCCCGTACTAATCCCTGCTCGATTTTCCGTGCTCGGATGGTGATGTTGAAGAATGAAGTGAGAGATGATATGGCGTTAGTGACTTGCTCCCGCTGGCTTGATCGTACAGCGATAATTATGGCACCCCAGAAAGCGACAATTTGAGATGACCATGCTGCTGTGGTAGAAACTGCTATTGTTTGGGCGTATGATGTTCCTGGAAATAGGCTGAGGATAGAGGAGGCTACCAGTAGGAGAAAATGGTGGAGACGTAATACGTCCAACATATCGGAGTGGTGCTAGCTAATTCTGGGCAGCCACGATTCGTGAAAGGGATTGTTGCTGTCATTAACAGAAGCCTCGATTTAACTACTGCGGAGGGAGAAGTCTGAGTATCGTGGATGCTGAAATTGTAGATAAAGATTAGTGGTGGTGTGGCTGTGCTTCTTCAAATGCGCCTTGGACGGGATGTCCCGATACCCCTGGGGAAGTCGGGAATGTATGCTGTGCAAGCAGGGAATTGGAAGAAATAAGGAATTGTACAGTCACCATTAGTAATTTTAACCCCTTCACCAAACCTACACCAAAAACGCCACTTCTCCAGTAACCTTATTTTTGGTTAAAAAAACGCATAGTGATAAGGGTCTATAAAAGGTTGATTAATAAGCAAGCTACTATATACATTGGTATTTCGACCCTTAATTATCTTAAAATAAGTTGAAGTTCAATTTTAGTGACAGTCTCTTTGGTTTAAAGTTTGAAGAATCACTCCTGAATTGTTCAAAGCGAGCTTTTACTATACACAAATTCAATATATTTTAGATACATAGGCTTCCTTAAAGGCTATGTCCGAAAGAAATTTTCCTTGGAGCGCAGCTTTACAAATTGAATCACTACTAAGAATTTTAAATAAAATTACCGAGAGCTACCTATAATGCAACATTTCTAATTTGAAAATAGAGACGGGACTAAGCTAGATAATAGCACCGTTCGCGATCTCTAGAGCTCCACTTTCGTGAGGATTTGAAAATTTCAAGTCATCAGCTGCTAGAGATGCGTATTATATTGCCATCAATTCCTAGACAGTGATAATATAAGTATCACTACAGCCAATATCCATGAGCGTGAGAAACGGAGGTTGTTGTGTGAAAGACCATCAATACAAGCACAACGGACCTAGTTATTTACCATTATACGAGTTGTGAATGCACCCTCAAGAAGACCCTAAACTACTCCAAAATACTTTGAAACCTATTCTGCAAGTTCAAATCTTGCTTCTTAATACAAGAACTATTCAGAATATCTATCTTTGGACTAGCTTCGCTTGCTGCTGTAACAAGGTTTGGAGAAGAGTTAGCCGCTCTTTAGATATCCTCTCTCCTATTCTATTTACAATCCTCGACGTCTTAAATGTTTAGGGATGGGAAATTTAGCAAGGAAGAAGCTGTGGTGCTGTAGAAACAAATTCTGTACGGAAGAATGGGTTGAACAGTCAGGGCTTAAAGAATAGGATCCAGCAGGTCTCATAAAAATGAATAAGCAAGAATCAATTGATATATAAGAACCACTAACTATTCCTTGTTCATTATAAGAAAGGAAGCTTACTTAATGTTGAGATCTCAAGGATTATTCAGAACTATTGTGCCAAAAAGCAAAGTAATCTCCTTGAAAGCAAAACAAGGACATTATATACCATCTCCAAAAGATTTTGTATCTCAGTTAAGTAATTATTCAAACCTCTATTATACGTAGTACATAGTTGGAAATCAAAACACCTGTCCCACTACGTGGCGTGCTTTTGCTTTTTGAGCGAGATTTCTGGACAACACTTCAATGTCCTAAACCCGACCGCATTCAGCACTACTTGGAAATACAGCTGTATTTAAAAGACCTTTACAGAATTTTAATTATATAAAATTGTTGCAATAGCTTCTGTAGGATTTGCTGTGGGTTGTAAGTGTTGGTGTATGTCATCCAGCTGATACGGAGAGCTACTGTACTGAAAAAGCTTCGTTGAAATTATGAATACACGACGATGGCTTTTCTATAGTAGTCGAAACACCCAAAGTAACTCTTCTGTAAGTCACTGCCAAAGAGACTTAGTGATGATCTTGCCTAGGACGTCTGTATTGATTACTCGACTTAAGACAATAGCTAAATAAATACAGGGTATATCAACAAATTGTAATTATTTCCCACACATGATTCCCCCCGTTCGCCTTCTTCCGATTATTTGCACTTTTTTTTCCGCATTCAATGAACCCTTTTGTCCAGTCCCATTCCCATACCGATACTAGAGCCCTCCACTTATGCTTACTAAGATCTCTACTGAGCCATGGGGATGCTCTGCAGATTGAAATAAATTCATACTTGTCATCTTCCGTCCTCCGAAGGAAGATTGGGGCCTTGCTATATCGGATTCGACAAATCAGGTCACCTTGCCTCACTTCACAAGGTACTAGCTGCAAGATTTGTGTCTCGTAGCCCGTTGCAAGGCAGAGATTATGCGCTATTACCCATCTGATGCCATTCGCCATGGATCTAAAATATTGCACGATGTCCCTTCCGGGATTCTGCATGCTATGGTTGTGTTTTGGGGTCCCAAATGCCGCAAATTTGTATTCAGAGCTTGCGGCATAGATTCTTTTCCATTCCTTCAATGTATATCCACGGAATTTTAAATCTCGATTCGCTCTATACCATAGAGCAAAAGCCGGTATGGTCTTTCTATGTCTTTTAGCAAATTTAACCTTTAAATTTGATAATTTGCATAAGAATGTCATTGCCGTTGCAACTACTTTGGGCTCCGGAACATAAGGAAGACCGCTACGACTGAAAGACCTGAGTAGAAGTGCATTCCCGAAGCATTGCATAACGTCTCTTGCCTCGTGGATAGTTGGCTTTGGTACTTTGTTCAAAATTTCATTTGCGATCGATTTTTTTTCTTGTGAGTTTTCGAGTCGCGAGATCGAGTCAAGGATGACAACGGATGCCCTCAGCCCAGAGAATGAGAGACTTGGAAAATCTTCTTGGCCAGCTTTTCGAACGTGGCGAGTTAAAGGCAAGCAATCATTCGCCATGGGATCGAACTTGGTCCCATACATCGTATTCTCCTCTTCGGGGTATCCTTCATCAGATTTGGATATTGTTTCGTTACAATACAACGCCGTTAGAACCCAAAAGGTAATTCCATGCGTGATGTTCATCCAGTTCGGGTGCGAGACGTCATTGGATTTTAAATTGCCAAATATGGAGCCTTCTCGAGCCATATAACTTAGCTTCTGATCTCTTGAAACCATGGCCATGAGAAGATCAAAGTATACCCTTGTAGGAGATTGCACATAATTTGGGCTCTGAACCAAGTATTGCCCGTCAGAACATAATCCCAAGATGGCAAATATTTTGTCTCGAGGGTCGGTTGACTGACTATGAATAGTTTCAAAAAGTCCTTGGATCAGTTTGGGACGATCTATGCCCATAAAGGACTGGTCCGCTTTTCGAAATCTTTGTAGGGCTTTGATTGCGGGAGGCACAAGGTTCCATTTTTCCAACGCGTCGAACATGTGCTCCCAGGCAATCCTTTGAGTTCCACACAAAACCGTCAGTTTCCGAGCTTTCGAGACTTCCTGGATTATCCAAACGCGAGTCCAGAATGGCCGCATGAGTAATGATTTGATGGCACCTGCAGCTTTCGGAAAGTTACTTCTCGACACTTGCTTCAAACAAGCCATAGCTTTTTTAGAATCATCAGCCTCCCCTCCTAGCCAAACAATCACCTCCACTGCTCTAGAGTATATTAATCCCATACGGGGAACTTGAAGTCCCCGTTCGACTAAGTCATTTTGATTTATGCATAGTGCATCCACCCAGATTGTCTGTATTTGCCGATACCTAAGTTCCCAGAGCGCAGTTTCGAGATTTTTTGTCACTCGAGTAGGATTTCCATTCACAATTATCGTGGCCGTCGATCCTGGATCCCCCCAGCAATAAGAGAGGGCGTGATACTCGGGCGGCTCAATCAAAAGGCTGTGGCTGAGAGAGCAGCGAATAGTTTTGTCCTGATCTCCATCTCCGTCCTCAAGGGGTAAAATCGTCAAAAGGCGGAACTCAAAGGTAGTAAAGTCTAACGGTTTGTATTCCATTATAAGCAAATGAGTGTAAAATTTTAACGCTAATTTTGATGGGAAACTGAGTTGATAACAAGGTGAGGGCCTCCGTAGACACCAGCGGATGCTGTTGGCTGGTAGTATTAAATTAAGTTACAAGAAGAAAAAAAGAGGAAAGAGAAAGGAGAGGGAAGAGGAAGAAGGAGAATAATTTTTTCCCCTAGAGTCTAAGTTTGGTTGTACCCAAAAAGGAAATGCAACCATTTAAAATCGAGGTGTACAGAGATATAGAATGAGGGAGCCTCGTTGGGCAGCAACCTTGCCACAACTCTCAGCGCCACAAGCCATCTACGCAGTCAGCTTGCAATATTTGAGACAAAGCGCAAGGCTGAGAAGGGCAAGTGCCAGCATGCGCGACGTGTTACCCAGATGGCGGCTTATTCTCCAATGACTCAATCATTGTTTCGCTCAGTGGTCCGCCAACACAACCATTCAGTGGCTATTGAAAGACCAAACAATAAATAACCACTGCATTGATTTCCCTCACCGAAACTATAAGGTGTATGGAAGGCTCATAGGAAGAAAACATGCAGATACAGCGCATACAGCGTCTCGATGTGATAACCGTAAGATGTATGGGCAAGCGCTTTTGGTGTATTTTCGGTTGTGATTTAGCGAAAAGGGCGTGAGAATGTGTGTAGGTATTTGAGGGGAAGTATCGCAGAATCTTTGACCCTCTCTCACTTTATAGAGTTCTTATAGCACCCGCGTTATTCAAGCATAGAAAATTCCCGGATAGAGGGGAATAAGGAAAGAATGGATCCGAGCTAGCGAACCCACGCTCCCTTACGAAGTCACTATCGTTGAATTCATGATTCACATTCGTTAGATACGAGGCATACTTTCCTCTAATACAAATCGCATATTTAGGCAACCTAAGACGATCTTTCTCCCTTTGCGTTTGGCCAATTGTCTGGCGGAGTAATCGCATTTCGAATCTAGACGCCCATCCATGTCATGAATTACCAATCTATCTAGGAGGTTGAAGAGACTGTACTATTCGACGTTCCGAGGATTGATACACTTTCTTCTTTTAAAAAAGCTTGCCCAAATGCTACGACACTAAGATCGTATAACATTTCCGTAACGAAGAGCTAATTGACAACATGTACGTTTCTCCAAAGGTACCATAATAGTCCGAGGTCAAGATTAGAATACCTGTAGCAATATTAGACATGGAAGCCAAGAACATATAAGTGAACAAATGTTATGGCAGTGTTCGAGCATTTTAAGAAGACTTTAAGTCAGCTTTAGCGCGAGACCCTGTCTTCAATGCTGCTGAAATCAAAATTGTTAATTGACCTGAGAGTCTGAGACTGATTTATTTCTTACCACGCCAGTTTAATTCCTTTTCAAAAATATATGCTCCGTCAAGCGACAAAACTAGTAGAGCTGGTGGCCGCTAATTTATATAGGGGGCTTCACGGGAGATGTTATCACTTGGATGAAAATGAATACACTCAACGATATCTACTATGCATCTTACGCAGTGCTGTTGTTTTACATTAGTGGAGATCTAGCAAGCTAGAAACTCAACAGGAGGGGACATACTACCTTAATATTTCAAAGATTGTCTTTATTGTTAATGAAGTATTTCACCTATTCTTGCAATTTCAATACTTTTCTCCGTTTATAAGTGCATGCTCGAGATCTGAGGCTGCAATTGTTTGTAGACATGCCCTAAGAATATTAGCTGGCGTAATTGTGTTCAGTGCTCAAGGCCATTTTATTTTATTCTATGTAAAAGACACTCTCGTCTCGTCTCTATGGGACCCGTACAAGAATAGAGATAAGGACCTAACTAATTATTCTCCCTCCTATTCCAGGACTTTGCTGATGTAAACCTAAATCGCCCCCTTATCTATCACCCCTCTTCCTAGAGGGACTGTAAGAGCAGTTATGAACTTAGAACAATGACATAACTGTGGTGCTGATAATTTCCACTGGTTATAGTGAGCCCATTTCATAAGGCTTATCATAAATATGTGGCGCTTCACTGAGTCGCTATTCTTTAGTTGGCCTGGATTAGGTATCGTGATGAATTGCTCCAGTACCCTCTGGCACCTAGAGAGCTCTTACCTCTCTCAGTTGCAGGCAGCTAACGGAGAGCGGAATATATCAAGGGTCGTAAAATCATTCTGGGTCATCCAATTTTGTAGCAGAAGAGAACGATTCCGACGCTTCTCAAGCCAGCCACATTGTTTTCTCTCTAACTAACCACCACTAATACATCTAGTAGTTGCTACCAACATGTCCCAACTTAGGTGCCACCCAGGGACTTCCTTGACAATTCGCATGGCCGCGTGTCAGATTTCTTTCAGACGAAGTGGAAAATGAATGATTTAGCTTGACAAGCATATCTTCCTCCCAAAAAGCCAAATACTAATTTGTTCGCAAGCTCAGCGAAGGCAGTGGCAATGCTAAGGAAGTAGCCCCCTAAATGAAGTAACTAAGTGAGAAAGACAACGGCGGGGATATTAACCACTCTCCTCAAAACCCCCAAAGCCACGCAAGTCACCGCAAGATGGCCGCATCGCAAACATCATCACCTTTGTGGCCCCATTCAAGTGTGACTGAACTTCATTCGCAAAGACCCAGTCAGGCACTTCGGATGCCATAGCAGATAGGAATTTAGGGAACATGGCATTCCGCCTCTGCAGTGGAAGTTCGGACGGGACAGGCAGAGAGGCAGTAGCGGTAGGAGATTTCCGCCCTCGGCTTCGAACCAGATGCTGCACGTGTATTCCAATCCATCTATTGGGTATAATTATCACTCCTACGATATGTTTGATGATTCCCAGACGCATGGTTTATGGGTATTTACGTTGTCGAGTATACGCTGGCTGGCGAGTTTATTAGCGTGGCTATCGATTAGCAGATTAATCTCTGGACCTTGGATGATGGTGGATACTTTTCTGGTACGAGCTCTGGCCCCCCTTTATCGGCCGCCACTCTCATTGATAGCGGCCACTTCAGAGATATGGGTTTGGGCTGGAGGTAGTGTGGCTGGTGATGGATGGAGTGTGCTTTGAGGTGGTGCTTGCGGTGGCAATTTGAAAGCTCATGTGCCTGCGATATCCATCTTTGCGTACTAGTATATAATCGGTGAAATTAAGTAGGAATAAACGCTAATTTATTCATCGAGTCCGAGGATGAGGGAATAATAAATTAAATCAGGAATGCAAACGCCCTCTCTCAGCTTAATCAAAACATAGGAAAGCCGAGAGTATATTTCATGTGGATTATCCCTGTATCATTTGTTAGCCAAAACATTTCGTGGGTGTGAAAGGCACTTTGAAATACCGTGAAGTGGTTAAATAAAATACAAAGATAAACCGAATAGCAGCGAAAACGGAAATATAAATGATTGACCTCAAGCATCAGATGGCCATGGCGCTCTCTCCAGTCATTCATATCTCACGTCCTCATTTTCATCCTACATGCTCAAACAAACATCTCAATTCTCAAATTTCCACCAGCAAGGTCTAAATATCCCACTCATCTAAATTCCAATGCCGTCAAATCATATCCAGACCAAGACTCCCCCAAAATGCCAGCCGCAAAACACCCATTCTTCCTTTTCAACTATGAAACAGTCGTTTTCCATCCACAAATTCCCCGCCAAACAAGTTAAAGCTTTTGGTATCCCCCATCCATCCACTCCTTCGACTCACACTGTAAAAAAACTCTGCTTGAACAAGTTTAAAGCCAAAAGCTGAACGAAAGTGATGTGCTCCAATCATAAAATCGTACAACCTCCTTCCTTCTTCTTCTTCCGTCTCCGTCCCCGATGCGGCCGATGATGGTGATCCTTCCTAACAACCGTTGCTTCCTCTTGGTTTGTATACGTCGTCGAATCTTTCCGGATGATCTGCCTGCAGAGATCAATGAATACTTCGTCTACGTTTGCTGTTGTGTTTCAATGACGTATTAGCTTACTAGTCATGTGACATCTAGTTATATATCTAATCCGAGCCTAGATCATGAGATACAAGAGTTGAACAGGGAAGAGAAAGAAAGCTTAACAAAGAAACGTACCTCGCCTTCGAGCACTGGTTTCATAATACGGTGCGTTGCCCCAGCTCTGAGATACCGAGAATGCTTTACTCCTACTCACTACCCTGTCCTCTTCAAGATCGCTCTTGTTACCCACAATAACAATCGGGACATTCTCATCATCTTTAATGCGAATAATCTGCTCTCGGAGCTCGGCGAGTTCATACAGACTGCTTTGGCTCGTGATTGAAAAAACGAGGAGGAACCCTTGTCCAGTTTTCATGTATAATTCTCTGTTGCCACCAAGTTAGTGAGGCACTTAGACCGAATCGTCCAACTTCATTAATGAAATCTAATTGGGAGAGATACCTCATCGCGGCTATAAAAGTCAGCCTATGAGATATGTGTCACGTGATAAAACATGCAAACTTACTGAATTGTTCCGTGCCAGCCGTATCTAAGCTAGAGAAGTATAAGCTGTGGGCCTTGCATGAAGTGGCGATATCCTCGATGGGTCTCCTTACATCTCAAGCATGCATTGGCGGCCCTGCCAACAGTCAGTCGTGCATTGAGAAATGTTAGGGAATGGAAAGATAAAACTTACATCGACATCGATTTGTTTCCTGTATGAATCTTCAATTGTCGGATCGTAACTTTCAATCCATACATTTTGGACGAATTGTGCTGCGAAATTGATATGAGCATAGGGCTCTCTGAGTGGCAAAGGAGGTTGGGTGCCTTACCAGTGAGGCAGCTCTTGCCAACACCACCTGCAGAGATTGTCAGCCGTGAGACCTGAACTCCTGAGCGTCAACGTCACTTGCCAGCGCCCAAGACGACAATGTTAAAGTCTCTCCTGCTCATCGTGACACCGTTAGCTTTCGCTCTCCCATCGGAATCAGATCCGGGTGTTCTAACCTCTGCGAACTCCTCCCGGACATGCTTGCGCTCTCGTCGCAGTCGCAAAGTTTTGTGCCGTCCCCTGAATGTGCCAATAGTAAAAATAAAATAAAAATAAAATGTTGCCAAAAATGCACCACGAATCTCCCCAAAAATTCCTCACCTCCTCACGCACTCTCCCCCAAAGCCCTGCGTTCTGGTCTGCCTGCACACTTGCAGCTCTCTCCCCTCAATCCGTTCTTTTTCGTCCTGAGATGCGCGTGGGACATGTATGACCATTGATCAGGAACTCGAGTGCAGTTCGCACTTGCAACACAATGCAATGCACGGATGGACTTCTCTAGTCTGCTTTTTTGTTGCGTCGACGGTTGTGCTGCACTGTGATCCGTCCGCGCTGGTCCTGGGCTCTTTGGGGTTTGGGCCTGGCGAGCTGGGTCTTCCTTGGGTTGGGTTTCCGTCCTTGTCACGGGTGTGTTGGACCGATGCTCCTGGATTTCCGGTGCCGGGCTTTGTAGGAAAAGGAAATGAGCTAGAGGTGATGACAGGAGCCGGATGGGTTCATAGTAGAGGATGTTATGTTATGATATGGTTTCGGGAGCTTATATGATATTGATATCGCCGAATATATATATAGAAGGGTGACTTTTCGCGGTTTGCGGCGCTGATGCTGAACCGCGCATGGCCTGCAGCTTGCTGGCCTCAGTATCGCAGTCGTGGAGCAATTGAGGGGGCCTCCAGCTGTGACGATCTGCGAGTCTACGTAGGTATTGATGTAATATGTACCTGCTTGCAAAGATTCCCGATGGTTGTCAATTGCCTCCAACCAAGGGAGAGCACCGCGAGACCTCGGCCAATAATCCACAGCGAGCTGTCGTGGCCCCAAATGCATTCACAAACAGACCAATAATATCAAAGACTTGTACTCTTCATCATGCCACTGGTCAAAGAGTTCAGCGCCAGACCGTGACGATTGACCTGTTGGAAGAGTTGTCTTCAGATGAGCAGCAAATGGTGGAATGTGGTTTGTTCTTGGGTGAGACCGGACTATTACGGCGCCTCGTTTAACTGTCGCTTCCAGTCCAGCGGCTTCATTCTAGCGGAGGGGCAATCGTTCTAAGAGGCTACCAGCATGAGCAACCTTTGGATATTCTCCTTTCCTCTAGCATAACGGTACGCAAGGAGCTAAAAGATGTGATTGGATCCGGAATTTAATGTCAGCTTCCGAAGTCGCATGCATTGCAAGCTTGCATTAGGTTCCAAAGAATAGGGAGCCAAGATCACGAGGAGAAAACGTGATCTTTTGTTGTCCCAAAACCCCCACGTTCGTAGGTATTTGGTTCTGCATGGTTCTGCATAGTTCTGCAGAAACTGCAGTTCGAGATTCATGCGTTCATTTTCCCTAGGTGTGCAGATACACGCGGCCAAGTTAGTACATCAGATCAGTGAGAATTCACGCTGACTGCACATCTGCTTACTAGAAATGGGCGGAGATGGGTGGAGCTGGGTCTAGCTGGGCCAAGATGGGTCTAGCTGGTCAGTCATGGCTTTGGATCTATCAAGCCACCACCGTGAAAGAACGCCACAGCATTCCTTGCAGGATTGATGTCTTTGCTATTATGCGCCTTGCTTATCGACTTTGAATACTGTACCAATTGCAAATCGTAAGCTATCTTTAAAGATATAGTCAACTCTTGAACAGGGAGAGCTTTGACTTTGTTTTTCTACGTTTGTTATGATACCAGTTTTACGGATCATTTGCTCTTATTCACATATCACAAATGCGTGGGATGTATCTAAACCTCTATCTGTTCAAGTACCGACAACCTGGAACGCAAGCGGGAGTCACCGCTACTTGTCTCGGGGAGCATAGGGAGCCGAAGCTATCTAGAAGCAGGTCTTGCCGACGAAATCTTTCCCGGGACTATCCTATCACCGCATTGCAGAGGATCGTCGTGTAAGACTTAATCGACTTGCTTGAGATATATGATAATTAATCACGATCACCACACTCAATTGCCGTTGCTTCCTTGATGAAAACCACCTTTTCCCAGCCACCTAAAGGATTCCTGTTTCCAAGAACCTGGTTTAAAGCTGGCCATCCCCTGACTTATAGCGATGATGTGTTGTTGTTGAACGATCGGAGCCTTCGCATCCGCAATCCAGAAACGTCAACACTTACAGGTTGTCCGAGTATCATATCTGCCATAACCTTACCAGTACCTAAGCTGAGATTCATACCCCATGATTCCATAACCAGTAGCTACCCAAGATCCACATTCTCTAACACTACAGGTATCCATTCCACCAAGCATGTTGTCCGATGCGTGTGTTAAGATCGGAGTACCTAGATTGGTCACCGGTCGAAAACATGGCCCTTGTCGCACAACCTCGAGATTGTCTATGTTTTCACTTGTTCCTAGGAATCGTTACGCGGTCTTCTTAAGCTTTCGGGTAGCTCTCGTTATTATTAAGATTAATGGCAATGTTCGGCAGGGAAGAAGTGAACGAGTCCCAGGCCAGTAATGTATATTTCGCCACCTATGCGCGAGAAGATTTCTGGTGAGTATCCTACTTCGGCATTTGTAAATATTACATAGCATCATTTCTCTTCATGCTCCTGACTCTATCTCGGGGATCGTACGACGAGGGAATGCCCTGCGAGACTCAAAATTAGTAGTTTCCTGTGACAATTTGGAACAAGGTTGAGAAAATTTCTAGTGATCAAGCACCTGCCGGAACGAGAGTTTTCTTACAAGGCATATCGAAAGCAGTGTTTGTCTCCATATTGACTATTTGAGTATTCGATAATCGTCTCTTTTATCTTTGTCGGAAAATTTTGCTCGTGCAGGCTTGCGCAATTGGATGCCTTTTTATAAACACTCGAGGAGGAAGTGACACAATCGCCGCGGATCTCTAACAGATTGTCAATACTAATTCATCAGAAAGCACTCAACTTGCACGTAACAACTGAGACCAACACCTGAGCCGTACCACCCTCTCTGCTAATACTCTTAACACTATCCTTAATTGATCTCGATAATCAGACAGTCGTTGCTGTCAACATCATCGTCCACGCTCTCCGTCATATTGCCAGCAGCACTTTCTCGACTTGTCCCTTAGCGCAGCCAATCACCTCCTCGTGTGATTTTGTCGCTCCCTGCCGTGTAACCAACGCTCGAGCTCCTCAAGTATCCCCATTTGTTTTTACCATCAAATTTGTCTGCAAGACGTTTGTGTTTTGCGAAAGTCAATTTCCATAACAACAAACAGGAGGAGAGGAGCGGTTGGCAGCGAGGGAATTACCTGCGATGCCAGAGACTGGTGCGAAGGGCTTGGGGGGGTCGTCGAGGTTTGTTGAGAGCCAGGAATAGATTGGGGGAGGTAGTAGGGCTGTTGACACGCCTACTATGCCCAAGCCAAGAGCAACTATCGTAAATAGCTTCGTAGAGAAAAAGGAGGGAGATGAATGATCGAACCAAACCAAGGGGGTGTGTAGAATGGCTCCGTTGTTTGGAGAAGGAATTTATTGTCACCGTAGCCAGAAATGACGTTGGTTTGCTTAATTGACAGGGGTATTTTTGCCCCACTAAAACTTCGAACCACATCTTCTTCATAAGGTTTGCGACAACAGAAATTCCTCACTTTTAATATAATGCCTGAATCCAAAGTTATTGTTGTCACGGGTGCAAGTCGTGGCATTGGACTTGCAATTGCGCAATATCTACTGAAGGCTTCACATAAAGTTGTGCTCATTGCCAGAAGTTCAGAGCCTCTTGAAAATTTGAAGGCACAGTACCCAGGACAAGTTGAGTACCTCGCTGCAGATCTTGCAGACCTCTCGGTACGTATTCACGGGCAGAATTCCGATTGGATATAATAGTGCTAGCTTCCTCACGTTCCTATTGGTGTAATCGCTCTGACGCATGAATCTTGCATTTTCCATTATGTTCCCGCCGCAGCAAGTTGTGCCGCATGTATTTACTCCTATGAAAAGTCACCTCGAGAAGTATTTCCTAAATTGTAAATATTTCCCTCCTATTTTTTGGAACGTTTGCGGCATTTTCCTTATTTAGCAACAAGTTAGTCGATCAAAAGCCTAGAATGTAACTTCAGTCTTATGTGTTGTATTTTGGATGCTCTGCTGACCACCGAATATTCAGGTCGGAGGCAAAGCAGTAGACCTATGCCTAAAATCCTTCTCTCGAATTGACGGGCTAATAATAAACCACGGAACTCTCGATCCAGTCAAACGCATCTCGGAAAGCACCCCTGAAGAATGGAGGTCTTCATTTGACATCAACTTTTTCAGTGCAGTATCATTTGTAAGTGCTCACTATACTCTACTTGCCAAGATTATCACCTCTTAAATTTCACCTAGGTTCAAGCTGCTCTTCCAGAATTACGCAAATCTAAAGGGCGCGTGATTCTCACCTCTTCCGGCGCTTCAGTAAACACATACACCACCTGGGGAGCTTACGGATCCTCCAAAGCCGCCCTCAACCACCTCGCATTGACTCTCACAGTCGAAGAGCCTAACATCACAAGTATTGCGATCAGACCCGGAGTCGTAGATACAGATATGCAGACGAAAGTGCGAAGCCATGCCGCAGTGATGGATGAGAAGGATGTGGAAAAGTTCAAAGGATTGCATGAGCAGGGGAAGTTACTAAAACCAGATCAACCCGGGAATGTTATTGCAAGGTTGAGTATAGCGGCAGGGAGGGAGTTGAGTGGGAAGCTATGGAAGTAAGTGCCATCAAAAACTCACCCCTTTTCAAGTCTTTCGTACGAATTTGGCCCTGACTTTTTATAGTTGGAATGATAAGGAATTGATTAGCTTCCAAGACTCATAGGTAATCTCCAGCAAGAGGGCTCATTCTTGATTCAAGTATAAGTCAACCTTGGTTATATATCCCTGCCTATCCATCAAAGATCGCATGGTTGAATTTTTGTTTGCTTAGGGGATTATAATCAAATACTTCCAGGTAGAGTTAGATGAATGGCCAACTATTGAACTGCTTATAACATCCAATTATCCCCCAAAAACCTGCCAACTATGAACTGTTGGTGAGGCAATCTTATGGTGCTTGTGGCTTAACATATCCCACCCATGATTACCATCGATATTCTATCACTCACATGACTATAAAAAGTGGCAACTCTTTAATACAACTATCAAATGTACCACAGTAGCTGTGAATATTTTAAATCTGATAACAACTCCTACCCAAAACGTCATTATCACAAGCACCCAACACAACAGAATAATCCATTTAATAGCGACCTAAGGTATCAGCACAAAATTCCTTCAACTGCAACTAGAAGCGTGAGCCTATTGTCAGGATTTGGGTTATTACTTAGAGTGATGAAGCTAGCCTCCAAAACATCAACATTTCTTATATAATGATGCAATCGGCCGAATTCTTGATGCTCCAAAGGAAGTCTGGGAAATAGCAAATAAATTTAAAACTCTACACCTATTTTAGAAACCACACAATCACTAACTCTGGATAGAAGGTTGAACCGGGGAGCAATAACTCATCCCAGGTTCCACTAAATAATTGCCTATTTACTTTCCATGCTCCCTTACTCAGAATTCAGTCATATATAGAAGAAACTGGTAACACAAGAAAGTCGGAATGAAGAGGACTCACTCAGGCCTTCAGGAGAGAAGAGACAAGGAATATATGTCAGTAACTGACATAAAACGCTATAACTCTCGGCACGGCAATCGCAATCATAAACTCGTTGGCATTGTCTAAACTACATCTCAGTCGTCTTCAACACTTACAAATGTATAAGGTTAAACTTGGCACAAACTGTAACCAGCCGCGATAAATAGATGATAAGCCCCTCGATGATAGGGTGAACTGAAGCAAGAGACGAAAAGAAAGTGACACGTTTGACTGTGGCTATTAGACGCGTTTCTACACCTCTGAGATAGATAGATATTGGCTTCGCTATGCAGAAATATTTACAAAATGAATCTATATTTGCTTTTGATTCTGATGGCTTAAATTCTGTAGAATACAAGGGAGAAGGAAAACATTGACTATGATAAGAAAGGTCTTAGTACTACATGGTCTTAGTTTAGTTCACCACTTACCTTTAGAAATTCTTTCTAGCTGCTATAATTTTGGCCATTTATTTGAATACCCTTTCCTTGAGTTCCTCCATGCCATGCCGAAAAAGCCCCGAGTAACTACATCTATAAGCATAGTTTTCAGGAAGTACCCAGTCGCAATTGTGATCTGACTACTATTCCAATAATTTATATATCTGTTTTATACAGTGAGGAGAAAAAAACTTGGATACCATCTCCACATTGAGTTTCCCAATGTGCCAATTAATGAGTTCCATAACTAAGCCAGCCACTTGAACATGATTTGGTATTGCCAGACCTGGGACTAATACCTGTCACGTCAACCAGAACAAGCCACACACAGTCATTTCCTCGTCTTCCGCTTACGCCACGGAATGCAGTGCCTTTTATACTACTAAGCTTTTAATCCTTTCTGAACAATTTCTCTGTCACAGACTTCGAGTGCTTCTTGGTACTTCCCGAAAATATCCATCACACGGATTGCCATACCATCGAATATCCCCCCAGAACAGTTTCACACTGTAGAAATTCGATATCACCACCCCACTCTCCACTCTCCAATTCTTTTCGTTTTCTCTCCCCAGACGTGATCGCGTATAAAAACCTAGAGCGTGAATCAAAAAACATTACTTCCACCGATTTTCTTGGAGCATAATCGAATTGAGAGTGAGCCCACCTCAACTCAATTTCGTCTGAGAGACCTAGCCTTATGTTATTGCTAGCCCTTGCAGAGAGTTTCTATCCCTGAGTCCCATTACTCTGCTGAACCGTCTGCCGAACGACGCTTAAAAGTACTTTCAAAATATTTCGAGATCAATTTGATGACCTTCGAACGGTTTTCTTTCCAAGCTAAATCCATAACTGCCTCTCCTTCTCCGCCCGGCTTCCCCGTATATCCTAGATCTGCACTTCTTTCTAATAATACCCTCACCACCTCAAAATGTCCCTTCCAAGTACTCATCATAAATGCCGTGGAGCCCTTACCAAATTTAGAGTTGACATAAACGTCTTCCTCTGATAATACTCGTACTGCCTTACAATGTCCTCCTCTCCATACTCACTATGAGTGCTGCGAAAGCCCGCATGGTTCTGGAGTTGACATCAGCAACCCCTCTCCTTAAAGAGAGCTTTACCACTGCTTGATGCTTTATCTAGGCAGTAAAAGAAGTGGTATTATTCCACAATTGATTTTTGAGTTGATATCTGCTCTACGATCAAGGAACCAACTTATAAACTCAACGGAATCAGTGCGGGCTACAAAACTTAGTGCTGCCATTCGCATCTTTAAAATTCACATCGGCACCATTCCGAAGAAATAGTTCTATCACATCAATTTGCCCGCGCCTGGAAGCAAGAATCAGTGGTGTAGAGCATTTCTTCGATTTCATCTCGGCATGTACACCCTAGTCTACGGCTTTAAGTGTTTCATCAATCAAATTGTACAAGAGCTCTGAGGTCTTCAGTGCGATGTCGACCGTCTCAGCCAAAGAGACTACAAGCAATAATGGGACTATGTCCTGTAAATTTTGCCTGGCTGGTCCACGAACCTGTTCTATTGTTGTTAGTATTGTCGTCTTAACCGCAGTTTATTGTACTGATGAGGCTATTGGGAGGTTTGAGAAATTGTCAGTTGCAGCCCCCGATTGGTTGGCCTTGGGCGATGTTTGGTTCAACTTATGATGGAGGGAGTGCAGTATGTGTGGATGATCAAGGACCTAGTAGTTCATACTGAAGGAGTACGAGAAAACATATGAAAAGGTAGGTCCCCATATGGTGGCGACTAGTGAGGGGAGCAATCAGGAGAGGAAAGAGTTCTCATATCTTTCTCAAGGCTGGTGTTCCTAAAAAGTGCTCCTAGCGTAAAAGTGCTCGTGTTAAATCGAAGGGTAGCATCATGTGTCAGTAATAGCGATGAAATATTTTATATTCTTTATTATAGGGGTCGACTACAACACAAAGTAGGCTTTCTGCATGGAGAACATTAACCTCAATGACAATATCACCGTGGGTGAGACTAGTTATTGCCGATGTGATGGCTACAATATGTTTATTTACCGTATAAATTGGACACGATATGTTTCATGAGTGAATAGCGCACTTGCTTCAGCTCAAGTCCTCATCAGTTGTCACGTCATCACGCTATACGGAAATCCCCCTTGTGCCAACCATCTAAATTCGATGGTGTCTTAGTCTGCATGAACGGCAATGTTTCCCACTTCATCAGCGCGATATGTATAACTAGCTGAGTAGAAATGATGGCTTGGTGTTGGGTGTTCGACTTAACCAACCTAGTCTTCAATCAAGTCAGTCTAAGCTTTCTCAACCAGGGCCCCGACAAGAACACTAAGCAGATAAAAAGCTTCAGTTGAAAGATGAAAAGTCTCGAAGTTTATCAGCATCAGGCGAAAGCCTTCAGCATTAGCATGGATTTATTACATCATAAGCGCCCCCTTTGAACTCCAAAATAAGAAAGTGTGTCTAACATACCATTTCATCAATTCATCACCATTATCAGACCGTTATGGTGAAGAGTTCTACGGGGGAACAAATTAGATAGTGTGCGCAGATTGGGCTATATAAATGATAGTGTCTGTAGATTGACATCGTTCAGGTAATCGAACCAGTTTATTCGTCATGTTGAATAATCGGGATTTGATAGTACATGTTTTGTTCATCACCGAATGTCGTTAAAGGATGGTGGACGGAAGAGTGGATCCGAGAGGGTTTTCCCACACTGTTGAGGTGCAGGTTGACGCCCATCGTATCTATACAGTGCTGGCCAAAAAATCGGAGAATTTCGTACTCACAGTAATTCCTGCTTGAAAGACAAATTAGCGATGCGCCAGCCTACATACATGTCGAAGATAGTAGATGGTCCAAAGAAATTCAGATAGTCCGTTTGGAAAGACAGGTAGATCACCACGAAAGCCCACAAGGAGCTCATTGGTAAGATAGGGGCGACACGAAAGTTCATCATTGTGATTGTTGGTGGAGAAAGAAAATTGGGATATGGACATACTTTTTTCTTGTTCCGGCTCTGCAGGTGCGCAGGAATTGCCAGACGGGCCTACCAAAGCTAATAAAAAAAAGAGGAAGAGAATGAGCATGAGGGTGTGCGCAAGGGCGCAACTTTGCGGAGCTCAAAGCATCGTCGTGGTGCGCAAGAAAGTTCAACGGGATTAAAGAGACTGGGAGAACTCGAGGTTGAGAATTTCTACATAAGTATTCTCGCTTAGTTAGCGCCAAACCCCGTGATTCGGCCTCACTTTAGCTCCGAGCCTCACTAGCAATTGTCGGTCAATCAGCACGGTACAATGAAATTGGATGAAAGGTTATACACAATGCTTCCCTGTGATCCGCATGTATTGCACAAAGTACCACTCTAATTAGCACTTTTCACTAACGTTCCAGTACAACAGCGTTCCGGTTAAAGCAGACCCACAAATGAAAGGCTCTGTTTAAATTCTAAAGTAGCAACTAATCCATAGATGCCATAAACGCCCCATCGATGTTGTAAGTATGCCAAGCAAAATACACCCGCCGAACCATCATTGATGCGTATCATTCCATTTGCATAGTGCTGTGCTAGCCCCTGATAGATGCCAAGAACGAACCTGTAAATAAAAAAACGTTCAATATCGATCGACGCCATTTTCCACTCCCCTCTTTTCATGTGCTATGCCATTTGCCGTGTATTCCATTTGCACCATTTCCATGCTCAGAGTGCTGCCTGCTGCAATCAATCGTACAATCGAACGACCACTGAGGTGGTTGCAAGCACGCCAGCTTGCGCTCTCGATAGTCTTTAGTGACGCCAGACGGAAATGACAGCATAACACGCCATATGATGAAGAGAACATAAATGAAAATACGCAAGAACACCAGAACATGCCATCACCCCTTGCCAGAACCTGCTTCAACTCCCGCAATTGATACGACGCGTAGGGGGGAATCTCATGAACACCGCGCTACAAGTATGTAAAATGCGAAATGCAACCTAATGCAACAACATAACCAACTCCTCCTTAGCAAACCCTATGAAAGGAAAGGAAAAAAAAACCCTAAGAACCAGATGCGGTTGCCTCCCAATTGAAACGAGTGAAAGGATTAGAAAAACCAGGTGATAACTCCACTCGCAATGTTGACAAAAGATCTATCGTCCCATCATGTATGCAGGAGGGAAACCAGTGTGTGTTTGGCTTATCATCGTCGGTGGCCCTCCAGCAGTCATAGCGCCATTGAAGGCAGGTGCTCCATTCCATCCGTTGGTATTTCCTCCGAAAGAAGCAGCCGTGTACTGTGCCGCAGCCCCATGCATTCCATTAACATTACTAGCGTAGCTCATCCGTCCAGGACCAAGACCTGGAGGAGCGGTGAGACCTGGAGGGGGTCCGCTAGCAGTGCTGAAGCTGGAACCTGGACCACCAAGCATTACACCATTCATGCCCTGCATAACACCCGTGACATTGGAAGGTCCTGGAGAAGTCATTCCTTGACCAGATCGAACGCCCAATGGATTCTTGGAGAAGCTCAAGCGAATGCCACCTTTGATGCTATTGTGAAGTGGATGTCCGTAAAGCTCGTGAAGGGCCTTTGTCGCAAAGGAAACGTCTTCAAACTCAACAAAGCACATTGGCCCATTTTGCTTCGTCCGGAAACACAAGCGCTTGTATCCTCGTTGCTTGGAAAACATTGCCTTCAACTCGTCTTCGGAGGTATCGATTGGAAGATTTCCGACATAGAGGGTGTTGCATGGGGGGTTTTGGTCAGCTGGATTGACAGGCGGGAAGTTGTGGCGCTGGTAGTGCTGGCTGCCGAGCTGGTAATTGACTGGAGGTCCGCCATTGGTCAAAGTGTTTGGTGAGATAGGGTTAGCATGGGAGATGGATGACATGGGCTGCGCGAATGAAGATAGCGGTGCTGGACCTGCAGCATTGGTATTCAAAGACAAGCCCGCCATGCGTGAGATTGGAATTTGGGGATTTGTTGCTCGGCGAGCCTGGACTGCTGATGAGCCGTTCTCGGCATAAGCGACGGGATCCTTCAGCAACTCGCCAGTTTCATCATCGTCAACTGTATCATTGTTGATCAAGGACTTTCCTGTGATTCTAGTTCGCTCGTTCAAGTGGTTTCCAATCGGTGATTGTGGCGAAAACAGACTCTGGTAATGAGCGCTGACTTCAGGATTTGGCAGTTCGTTGCTTGAATATGCTCCATTGGTGGTTGGTGAAACTCGCTGATTGGATTGATAAGAACCGTTGAAACGAGATGGCTGTCGCGGAGTGGGACCACCAGATGAGGCTGTCGACGAGGTGGAGCTGGAGGGGCCAGGATTTGCTGTATTATCGATTGTGTATCGGCGTGATGTTGAAGGAGAGCCGTAGTAGAATTCAACCATCATTTGGGCATCATTTGCGACATTCTGTTTGCCGTCCAACATATTCTTGGCCTCGAGGGCACCTGCGTGGGTCTTGAAGCGCAAGATCGCAGCGCGGAAGCCATTGTCCTCGGACTTATCGCTCGACAAGACCTCAGCATCGACGAAGTCTTTTGACCACACGACCATCAACCTCAGTGTATCCTCGGTTGTATTTAAAGGAAGTTTTCGGATGACAACAGCGGTTGGGGCAGTATTGAATGCGCCCCCGGAGGATTGCGGGGTGCTCATTCCAGCGTCGGCTGCGAAAGCATTCATGGTGGTCATGGACAGCGATTGATAGGGCTGCTGCGCAGCATTGGAGGGACGAAAGGCCTGGCCAGCTTGGGAAAAGGTAGGAGGGTTCATGGCATGCTGCGGTGTAAAAAGGTTTGCGCGATCTGAGGCCGATGTTTGCTTGCTCTGCAGAGGTAGGATTGCGGTAGCAGTGAGGATGGGAGTTGCGTTCATGCCGTGGAAGACAGAGATCGAGGTCGAGGTTTGCGACAGTGGCGTTGATAGATTTAGGAACGCGTTCGAGGCTCACGGCGCGACGTGATGGCAGCGGAAGGTGAAGTGTCGCGGATATCTCTTGAAACTGAAATCGGACGATGTGATGCTGTGCGAACGACGTTAACAACGAAGAGGCGGGATTGCAGATTATGGAGGACTGGTCGCGATCATTCGTGGTAGGTGACCTATCGAGTCGGTCGAATGCAGTAATTCAGGAACACCGGACGGCCGTGCGACCCGTGTTTGACAATCGTGGGATTTATTTCGTGGGAACAAAGCAGCTGGTGCTTTCGCGATCGCAGGCCGGGCGAGTCTCTAGAACGACGACTCGAGCGCGATTGCGACGAGCTGATATTCTTGAAGCAGAGAATGTTGGGTGCGCAGCAGAAGGTGTGAAGGGGGGGAACTCAGAGACGATAGAGGTGGGAGTGAACGGTGCTGGTGTACAGAAACAGTGATGTGTGGAGGTGTGGACGACGAGGAGGGTTCACGGTTCTACGAGTGAGGGAGACAACGGATCGGAGTGTTTTCGAGATGGGGGAAGAGCCAGTCTCAACGAGAAGCTAGCTACAATGATTGGCTCGCTAAACCGTTTATTTGATAAGGCAGCTCTGGTGTGGAGCTGTTAATTTAGCGTGTACCTTAGTTGCAGCCCGCAGAAATAAAGGTGGGACAGCACAGGACACGCGGAAGACTGGGCGAGGAGGATGCAGAAGTGCGCAGCAGAAAGTGCAGAGTGGCTGGAGAGCAGAGTGGCTCTGAGGTCTGTTCATACTGAAGCATGCGATGAGTGAGGTCTGTGGAGAGAAGACTGAGGCAGGGAGGCCAAGGTGGTGGGCGCATAGCATGGCCAGGGACAGTGAGCAGTAAGTGGTGGTGGCAGCAGAAGCAAGCAGCAAGCTCTGGCGGGCGCGCTCAAGAAGGGCGTCAGGGAAGTTTACAGTAGTCCACCAAGCTCCCCTCGCTCTCGCAGCTGCAGGTTGGCTGGTGCTCCTCTCAGCGGTGTCAGAATTGCTCGAATCCTGGTGATGCGTGCAAAAGTCGCTCGCTGGAGGGCTGCCAGCCTGCATCGCGCTGCACCGTCTGCACCGTCTGCACCAATCTGCAAGGAGCGACCCGTCCGTGATACGGAATCGTATCAAGCGATTTCACGCCCCTGGGTCATCCTAGCGCCTGTCGTTGAAGAGGGGAGCCTCCATGGCCCTCCTAGCAGGCCCTCCACCCAAACTCTCCGGATTGTCGTAGTGGTGACGATCAATGTGTCCAGACTAATATCTGAAGGCAGCACTTTTGCAGAAAGCCGTCAAATTCTCGGTAGATCAGGCTGTGATCAGAGGCAACACGACAACATCAAGGAAGAAACGGAAACATGAAGAAAAAATTGGATTGGTGGTCAGGGCTTGAGAAAGACAGTCGCATTCTCCAATAAAACGCAAACGTTTCTCCAGATGACGATTTCGGTTGTCGGTTGTGATGGCCCTGAGGGAGTCGTGATTCGTTGCACGACAACATAAAAGAGCATTTCTCGTTGGTTGAGCATGCCAGCTTTATCTTGCCAGCACCCTATCATTTCCAACTAGGATGTGGGAAAACTCCGTACACCTACTTCAGTCCTCTCATTGGACCCATATTGAAGCTTTGGAAGGGGATGTTGGAGGTGGGGTGATGACAGTTGCATGGCTTTTTCCGGGTCGGAATCCGAGAGTGTCTTAAAGACATTTGTCTCAGCAATGTTTGGAAATTTATCAGTTGAACCAGATCTTCCCAAGGGCCGATCTAAAAGCATTCGGGCGCATAACGACGAGACCTTCAAGATCTCCAGGTGTGACCGACGGGTCGGCTCGGTGGTTGCTGATATCCAAGCGCAAGCCGATTGATGGTGTTCTCTCCCATCGAGTAAAAACAAAAACGTTGAAGGATCCGGATTGCGGATCGGCTGTTTGTTCTGCGCTGTCTTGTGCAGGTTACACAAACCTGGGCGACAACTGCAGCTGTGCACCGGCACTCTCATGGCACTCATTGGACGCAAATATAAGCATGGTCAGATTTCATGCCGGAGACGAATTTCAGGACTCGAAGAATCGTCTCAGATAAAGCAAGGGCACGATCTGACTTCGATAGCAAACCTTCGAGAAAGGAGTTCGGTTGCAACACAATCCCATCTGGTTCACGTAGCGCAGCCCAGGCACGTGGCGGATCGTCCCCGAAGCCATCCAAGACCCTCTCGCTGGGAAAATGATTGCTCGAAATCCAAGCAGCGGTCACGAAAGGCTGCGATGCGATGTGATTCGGGGGCGCAGGATAAGGTGTGTCGAGTGATAAGTACCGGGATGAGGATAAGCAGGGGGCATTTCACACGGCACAGCACACTTCTTGCACGCTTCGACGCTTCTCTTGGTCGGCTTTCTTCACTCTTTCTCTAGATTACGTCGATTTTGTGGATTTGTTGGCAGTTCTTTGAGAGCAGAAGCTGGTAAGTCAGATGCTTTTGCGAGATGCAATTGGCCCCGCATCTCTAAAAAGCTTTGACGCTTCTCCTTGACTCTGCTAGGTTCAAGGATTTAATCCCGGATGTGGCCTTTTAATAGGCCGTTGACCGTGCTCGACCAGGGATGGTTCTTTGGGTCCTCAAGATGGTGTGGTCGCTTGGGCTTGTCCCACCATCCTGGGCCTTCGTTTCTCCCCTCCATCTGGCAACTCTCACAACGGGGTGGTTTGTCCGAGAAAAATAAATCCTTATTTGAGCCATTTGGGGCTCTTCATATCTTGAACACTGTTTGAGAGAGGAGGTGAGTACGTCACTTGCCACGATAAGGTGCTTCCTCTTATCCAGTCAGATTATGTTGCATTTATGCACAAATATGCATCAGCAGAGCAGCAGCAACACTAAAAGTACATACAGTGTGGTCGCCCTTCACTCCCCCTCTTCTTACAAACGCACCTTATGATCACAGCATTTTCCTTTGCCCATCAAACCAGGGAAGTAGGGGAAACACACTTCCACAAAAGCAAGCAAGCAAGATTGTGGCAGGACAGAAGTTTCGCAGGGCTGTGTGCGCAGCGTGCGGAAGGATGCGATAGAGCTGTATGCAGTCTGGCTTCCCCGGCACGAGGGGTGCATAGCCGCGAAAGTTTGTTGGATGAAGCGTGCATGAGGCACTACGCACCACGCAGCACCACGCAGCAGCACCCACACGAAACGGAGCGTCAGCATGCGATTTTCCATCACGGGAGATGTGAGGTGCTGTATCAGGTCGAGTATCTCACTCAAAGGGCCGTCTTCCGTCTACGGTACCTTTTTTAAAGAGTGGGTGTACAAGCTTTAATGCTCTTGGTAATTTCTGCGATTTCAAAATCGTCGATTGGGGAAGATGGCACTTTTTGAGCCGAGAGATATGGCAATGTCGCTGTTTTGAGCTCGGCACTTGTGCCCAGGTCGAGGCTCCGAAAACCCCTCACATCAACGTTGTGGCTGGACGTGGCAGCTTGGGTTCTTGGCTGGGATTTTTAATTACCAAGACAGGGACAAGACATCTCAGACATCTGATACTTTTGTTGAAGGATATTTGAGGAAATATGAGCTTAAGACAGCTAGACCTTGAAACTGATGTCGATTGACTTAAAAAGGCAACTTCCGTGGTAACACGTGATAGGCCGAGCTGGCTGTCACTTGGGGATCCTCCATTGGATCTAATTGTAAGTATCGTTTCGTCACCAAGATGAAATTGTGTTCGTCACTCCCGTAAATCACTTATTCCTCTCGATAGACTAGTGGACCCTCTCCCAACTGCCTACTATATATCACATGACCCATACCCTGTTCCCCTCCATTATTCCCCCCTCACCCCCTCACATTCCCTCTCACCAAAATTTTCCCAACCACAATCCCAATACCGCACCCCCGATTCCATCATACAGGCCAGTGTAAAGGAGCTTTTTCCGCATCCCCTCATCACAACCTCCCACCCACCACTTCAACAGACATACAGCGCCTAAGAGTATCCTTACGGGTACTGTCGCCTGGAGGAATTGATTCTCCTCGATTGGCATATGAGAGGTAAATAGATATGCCAGACCGAGTCCTAAGGTTGCTACTCCAAAGAGAGGATTGTCTTCTCCATTCGTTTGCTTCCCCTGTGTCTTTTTCGGAGATGAAGACTTAGATGCCCACTTCCCTGGAAATATTATATTGAGTCCAATACACGAAAGCCCTAACGCGTGGATAAGAATTGGGAATGGTAGGTTAACGGATTGAAGTGGATTGAGGAGGTGGAGGACACTGGGTATTGCCATCCTTGGAGGAGGTTGGTGATTGATTTATGATTCTGAAAATTTGACGATTTAAGGGAATTCAGCGGAGTTAGATTCAAGGTTCTCTTAGGGTGACAGATTGAAGCATGAATCTAAGATAATGGAACATTTGGAAATGGCAGAAGGTTTGGGGCATACAAAAAATGGTAAGCACATGAAAAATAAGAGAGGCTGGAAGAGAAAATGTAAGACAGGCGTAACTTCGGCTATTCAGCTGCACCTCACTGTTATGCCCGCCCAAATATGAAATTTTTTGATCAAAATCAGACACTCTTTGAATGGGATCTGGAGCGAAAGGAATATAACGTCCATACAGAAAATTAGGGCATGAGGCCACACGGTTTTGGGTGAGAAGTTTTGTTTGTAAAATTTTCAATTCAGAAGAGTAAGGGTTGCATAAGTTATGTTACCACACAGGCAATTTTATAACGAATCGTGCTTCATCACTATCTACTGGTCGTAAAATGGGTGTCCAAAATATCCCAAGCGCATTTCCTCCACCTCCGCTCCAGAGCCTCCATACCTCATAAATATTAGGGTTGACTAAGCTCTCCACTGTCTGGCCTCACCAATTACGTCGCTTAATTTCAGTATCAAATTTGCCGAAGTGCCCCGAGATCCCACCGTACACAAAAATTGAATATATATATTAATAAGCATCGTCTGTCAAAACAAGCTAAGAGCTTCCGTGGTCCAATGGTTAGGATTCCACCCTTCCAATCACCCAGCCGTGAAATGTTAGGTGGAGGTTCGTGTTCGATTCACGGCGGTTGCATCCTCATTAAATTTTTTTTTTCTCCATCCTTTTACAGTCTAAAGAATGGAACTCAGCTGCTTGGTCTTTCTTTGCCTTGATGCCTCTCACCTCTTCTTTGCTGCTATGCATCCCTGAAGTCAACGAGATGATGATGCCCTTGATGGCGTATATAGTAATATCAATAGCAAATTCCATGGTAAAGACACCCACTAAACCCTTGATTTACTACTAAATTTGGGGGTTTGATAAGTAAGGTTATATTGAGGGTTCAGTTTCAGGTCTGTTAAAAGATTGGGAACATGGTCGTACGAAATTGCATGAAATCAAAGCGATTCGATAGTGAAATACGCCCGAGATTAGCTTCTCAACTGAACTGAACTGAAAATTCCTTGAGCTAAGGCAAAAGGAGACTTACGAGCTTAAAAGCCCTCTGGGAGGTCTAATATGGTTTCGTTCTTGGATGTAGTTTGAACTCATGATTGGTATCATGGCTAAGACATAAGCGGACCTGATGAGCGTTGAATAGAATGAAACAAAACACCCTTAAGCTCACTCTACCTCGATACCTTAAATACAATAATCAAACAACTTACGGAAGCACAGTCCCTTAATGGGACATTAGGCCTAGGTATCTTTGATAAAAATCCTCACACCGGCTCGAGATAGCTGATTATCACAAGTAGATTTAGAGTTTCAAAATACAGTATTAAACAAAAGTATATAATCAAGCAAACTAGATTTGGAAAATAAATTACAACTTTAGACAATTTAAAGCCCGACAGGAATTTATAGACCTATACCAAGAATGAAAGAGATAAATGGGGAAAGTGGCAACTTCGAGTTGACGGGCAAGCGAGAACTTGTGAGAAGGGAGTAATTATCCTTACCGGTACAGCAAACCTGGGCATTATCGGGTATGAGATTCTTGCCTTTCGTTCTATGCCTGTACTATTTCTCCTGCAACACAGGCTGACAAGTATCCAAATTCTACCGCGCGATCCAGAACTCTCAAAGCTGCAGGTCTATTTGGCAATCTGTTCGGGGGAACATTCACCATAATATTGACTAAACAATTCTTCAAAGAAGCTATCAGTAAGTCGTTTCTTGGTGTTTTCGGGTGCGTGATGGATTTGATGGCTAGAAGGACAGCGATCAACGTAGCCTCCAAGTTTCCAATCCCTACATACGTGAGCGCCTGAGATTAGCTAAGGTCCAAAAGAGTAGTTGTGTTTGTCAACTTACAATCTGCTGCAGGGAGGTGACATCCTAATAGTACACATCTGTAATGTTAATCACATTCAAAGGTAGCAACGAGTATACAGTAGAATCCACAACTGAAGTAAAAGCGGTATATTTGTTTCGTTCTGAACATGATGCGAGTTATAATATCCTCGCGAGTTGTGTGATTTTAAAGAGGCTTGAATATATCTACAGCCGAATAGCTATGCGGTTGGGGAAAAGGGTGGAGTAGGGGCCGCGATTTCGGGGAAATGATATCCTCGATTCGATCGATAGATTCATCTGAGCACCAGGTCATCAAGCCTAGGGTTCCCTGGAGAGCCAGTATCCTTGCGCAGCCTTACGAACATTACAGGTGCTAACGTCACCCAATCAACTATCGCCCTCCAGTGGAATAAGCTCTCCTTTTCCAACTCCCGTATACCTAGTAAGGCTTTGCTTCCAGCCCTTTCACCGAATTTTAATAAGAGGAGTTCTGATTGAAGATTGTGATAGTTCACGAAATCAAATTAAACGAATGCCAGGACGTACGGCAAAACTAACCACAAGATGAGACGTAAGGCGGGGATCATAGTATGGTGTAGTGCCATGATAGCTTTAAGCAAAGGAAGTGGTGAGAGGATTGTAGAGCGGTGGTAAGTGATCCGATGTTCATCGTCACCAAATTAACGAGTAAGGAAACCGGACCTAAATGATACCCTGAAAAATGTTTATGGAGTCAATTGAATATTGAATATAGAGGAGGGGGGATATGGAGGTGAGGTGGACGACCTAGGTTTCCTTGTCTTAAAGCGGATCCTGCAATGCGCGTAGATACGGGCCTGGTTGGGTTAAGTAAGGTTTAGAGTTGTGTACATAATTGGGTATGGAAATACTACAGTCGGCTTCGATTCGGCTTCCTCTTTATAATCTAGTATCTCTTGCAGACCCTCTGGCCTCTTTCCTCAGCCGCACTATCCAAGACACCTTGTAGCACATAATATTAGAAGGTGATTTGCTACCCACGTCTGCACTTGCGCCTCTGTGAACTTCACCATCGCTTCGTACCAAACTCCGGATGAGCCTTTGGGTATCCCTTGACTTGGAGCACAACCTAAGTACAACTGGGCCGTAGGTGGTTTAGACTCTCCATTATTTACCATCTACGTCTCTAGAGAGATCGCTCCACCTCATTTTTTAAGAAGTATGCATAGAAAGGACCCATAGCTACAATTGAAATAAAGAGATAACGATTAGTTCAGGAAGATATTTAATAGTTGGGCAGGTACTCATTTCCTGATTTCTAGAGAAGAGGCAGGACGTTACGAGAGGAGGAAGTCAAGTTAAGCAGAATGGCCATTTTGATGTTAGTAGTAGAGAGCTCATGTAGATGGGTTTCTGACTTCAGGCCTATGGAACCTGAAGTAGTTAGCGTTACACTCGCCAACAAAATCGACTTTTCCTCAAACTACCCCGGGAAGCTTTTAGCCCCGCTTGCGAGAAGCAGTGTCTAATAGCATCATATTTCGGGCTTCAAGGTGTCGTCAGCCTGCTGCTAGCGACTGGCAAGGTCGAGGTTGACTTGAAGGATACGGATGGTCGGACACCGCTGTCGTACGCTGCTCACTATGGGAACGTGGCTTTCGTCGAGTTGTTGCTCGCGACTGGTAAGGTCGAGGTTGACTCGAAGGATAACTATGGTCGGACGCCACTGTCGTGCGCTGCTTACGATGGGAATAAGGCTGTCGTCGAGCTGCTGCTTGCGACTGGTAAGGTCGAGGCTGACTTGAGAGATGATGATGGTCGGACGCCGCTGTGGTACGCCGCTCAGAACAGGTATGAAGCTGTCGTCAAACTACTGCAAGTGTATGTTGATTAATTGTTTACTCTGTAAATTACATAAAATATAGACCCAGATAATATCCTGTAAAGTGTAGCGTTACATTTTTGATGTAAAACTGTATTATATTATAAGTTTGATAGAGAGATGCTTAGAAAGGTGAGCTTTATATACTTATTAAGTAGTTCTAATATCTTGAAGAATATTCTAGAAGCCTATATTATATTTACAAATATTGGGGCCTACATTTGGAAGGAGAGGTTAGCGTGTCTTTATTACAGTCCTATATAGTATGTTATATTGACAATATTGTTGACAGAATACTCTTTGTCGCTGCTATATAAATTGTGGATTCTCTGGATTTGAATTTTACTAAATTAGATAGTATGTTTTTGATATAAATATGTTTTATTCGTTAACAGACCCTGTTTCTATATAATATGCTAGAAGTAGAGTTGTAATTACTACGCTTAGTATAAAGTACGTTTTAGACTTATCTGTGTATAGTTCTACCCGCGGGGCCTTTTAAACTTGAAATATAAGATGATATTATTGTACTACTTGTTTTATACAAGGGGTTCTAGTAATGGTATGGAAGTGCTTATCTACTATTTTAGAGTCTAATTTAGTACTACAAAGTTTTGTAACTAGTGAAACCAAGTTATAGAATATATATTTAGACGAGGGTCTAGTGAGAGGCCTAATAGTCATTTGATACAAGAGGACATATTTGATTTCGAACCACTACCGAGATGGCAGGTTGGTCAGCATCTAGCAAGACTATGACTATCAAGAGAAATACACTTGTAACCAAAAGATTGTTTTCTACCGCGCTTATGTTCATTATCTAACCCGGCAACCAAAGGCATACCATTGCAAGATTTTTCGCTCCCATTGCCGAGGACGTTGAGAAAGCAGTGTCAGGATCGGGAGTCGGGAAGAATTCTTGACTGCAAAGTTCAAAAGCTACGAATGTGGGTGGACCGAGGAAGCTTTGAAATTAGATCTGGTGGATGGTGCAAAAATAAATTGCATACGGCTCTTTAGCTTCTGAAAAGGCTTTTGGACTTGCCTCGCTCTGATTTATGTACTTGAAGGAAGCAATAGAAGCTTTCGAAATATCCCCACATATGTACAGCCGCTCTCTCCAGCAGGGATTAAGATAAAACCCCCTCTCAAAATGCGGTGCAACAGGTTTGCACCTATGTCGCCTTAGCGTGACAATATCGATGAGTTTTCAGGGCCTCAGAACCCAAAGTACCCTTTCAAGGTGTCCTGAAGAATAAAGTTTTGGTGGAGATGGGTGCAAACTTGTTCCCCTCACTGTACCTAGACATGAAACTTTGAAAGAGCTGAAAAGCAGAGAGATGTAATTAGATGGAGGTATCCGCCAGTGGTGTCTTGGGATCTTGTCTGATTAGCGAACTGGTGGGAATGCCTGCACCAGGAAGCCGCTTTCGGCCCCGACTCCGAAACCGAGTTCTTCTATGCGGCCCCGCTATTCGCCTCAGCATTTCGACCCCAAACGAATCTCCACGTCCCCTCATTCGAAATCCTTTTTACAATGCGGCTGACCTGTTACTAAGTGAGGTGCAGAATAAACCCATGTTCATTGTCAGATTCTTCAGATAATCGTCCCATTTTAGGACTGCATAGACAAGGGACCAGTGTTGCTTGCAGGTCATCTACGATACCTGTAACAGACATTGAGCACTACCTTATCTCAGGAACCGATCTACAGCCCTATTCTTCAAACATGTCGGTTCTGTCAGACCTTCCATTTGCCTTTTTACTATCGGCCTGACCAAGATGTGTATTTTAGGTGGAAGTTAAATATTTCTATGCTGCATGCCTTCTTGGGTCATCTTTATTGCTATTCTTTGGCGTTGCCGTATTCTTCGACGCTTTCAGGGGCTTCAATTTTGGGTCCGTTTCTATGCACTCAAAAGTTTCTTGGACGCAGGTACCGCGCCACAGTGGTGCTGCATACCCACCACTCCGAGATGAACGTCCTTCGACTGGTGGGAAGGGCGATTTACCAGGCAGACTAGTCACACTTCGCCACTCCGCGTGTATGGTACTGGGCATGAGGACGGGAAATTACTCCTCGCCCTAAGGCATATCCCTTTTATCCCGTTTTCTGGATACATAACTCTTACTACTTCACCATCTGTCACAACATTTATCTTCATGCCAAAGCAGATTTTGAGGAAGGCACATGTCTAGTTTTTGACTATCTAATACTATGCTGTAGAAGCAAAAACACCTACTCAGAACAGTATGCCTTTTCCATTCCCCTTTCGGGGCTCTTGCCCCAACCTAAACCCGGCTATCTGCAACTTTACACGCTATACAAACGCGTTCGATCTATCATCTCGGGAGAAACTTACCCCTAACGATGAAATAACGGGCCAAAAGGTATTCACATTCTTTCGCTTTCATTTCACAACTGAGCAAGTAAACTAAAACGATTTTAGATTTTAATTGTTTTCCTTTCCGTCACCTCCTTTACGATATTCCTCTGCGCCATCCTAGCGTTCGATAATATTAAATATAAGCACCTCCAAACAAAACTACACAAGCTTCACCATCAAAATCACCACCGGCCGCAACTGTCAAACAACATCAGAACTCTGAAACACTTTCAAGCCAAAGTGATTATTGCCATCACTAAGTTGCTCCATAAATACAGCGAGATGATGTTCCTTGCCTGTTTCGCTCTGATGATTGTGGTCCGCAAGCAAGGATGCAGAATCTCAGTCTATCACTACAATCTCGTATGCGTTATGCTTTTGATGGGCATTATTTCGCAAGTCAACATTCTCATTAATGTCCCCGACTATTTCCTCGAGAAAGGTCGCGGGAAAGGAAAGAAAGTATTTAAGAAGCTTGCGATTCCACGCTTCATCCTGATCTTCATCCAAATTATCTTTTCCTTGCTGTTCATTTCAGCGCGGGATTCAAATCTCCCATACACGATTGATTCATTAGCCATTCTCCCCGCTGCATGCTTCGACAGTTCAACATTAGCCACTACCGATATAACTCAACTCTCAAACCTTACCTCTACAAATCTTGTCATTCGAAACATAGTCCCATCCATGACGAGTAGCGCTAGCGTCCATGTATCAACCTCGACCACCCACTCTAGCACATCCTCAAGCACTCACTCCAGCACAACGTCAAGCACTCGATCCAGCAGTGCAAGCAACACCCTGTCCAGCGCAGCCGTAGGCACACTCTCGAGTACCACCCCGAGTAACTCTTCACCTACAACTTCAGCCACTCTATCCAACGCAACTGCTATCGCATCCAATGGGACAAGCACGACTCTCCTCACCACTTCACAAACAGCCTCGGCACCATCCAAGGTCTCAACTTTACGATGGGACACCTGGTGTTTGTTAGTATACTTCATCCTAGGTGTCGTTGCTCTCATCTACGAAATTCACGAAGTCTACTCAAGTTCCGGAAAACATCGACATCTTATCGCCACCATAATATTCGGCATACTAAGCAGCGCTACCAGTGCCATAATCCTCATTTTAGCATTTACCAAGTACAACTCGCTAAGAAACACCATGGAGAGACCGGAGTGGTATAGGACCGACAATAAGGACCCGTGGACGTTTTCGCTCTTTTTATTTATCGGTGGGATTTTGGGTTGGTTGTTTACTGCTGCCGAGGCAATTGGAGGTACGCTATCAATTTCTAACATTTACTTCATGAGGAGAGTGCTAATTTGGCTTCCGTAGAGTCATTCATAGGGAAGAAGGGCCGGCGTTGGGCTGCTCATGCTCAAAGGGATGCCAAGAAATTGGCAAAGATGCACAACGAGTATGAAAAGGCGATGGCAGATGGCGATGGGGAATCTTGATCAGGTCTTTGTTTATAACTTCCTCTGGACTGGCGGGGCCAGGACGCGCCGTTCGAAGATGCGATGCTAATTGAGCGCTTGTATAACTAAAATGAGTAACGAGGTTATTGTACTAAAATAGAGTTTTAGCATATTTGAGTAGCCATGCCGTATATGAAATTGGCTGGGTTTAATGATAATACCAACAAGTATTTTCTCAAGAGCTAGAGAATGACGTGAATAAACAGACAGAATGATAGCACCTATGCTAGGCTTTCCTCTGCAGTCTAAGGCATTTCACTAAGAATTTTAATGTTCGAAATTTTAGTGTTTGCGCTTTGTAATCGGCCAAAGAGCGTGGCATATTGAAAGGGGGTTCAACGGTGTGGAGGGGGACATTTGGTCACGAGATCCACTATTACAAATTAGGTTAGATCATAGCTAGACATTGCTTTTCAGTCAGCCCCCACCAAAACTAATAGAAACCATCTTGCCACTCATTGACGAATAACACTCCCACACCGGTAATACCGAGTCAACGTCACAGCTACGCTATGGGCCGCGCGGTGATTTAGGATTGCGGTGGTACGTGGCTTTCAGCCAACGCTCTGCTCTCGCCCCTGGCAGTACTCTTGTCACCAGCAACTTGCTCGGTAGCCGCCGGAAATCCAACCCTATGGTTAGGGTTGTTCTCTCCTCCGAAATACCGGAAGATATTCCTATACCTAATTTGCAACTAGGAAAGCTGTATCAGACTTGTTGTAGCATTTTTGATATTTGAATAAGATTATAGAAGGATTCAGAGTTCTGCTTTCAGCTGAGCAAGGACTTTTGGAATCTCTTATTATGAAGACGATCTCGCCTGAGGAGTTGAAGTTAAATTGGTGTAAGGGCTTAGTATAGGAGCAGCTTGTGTCGCGTTGTATTTTCTATTCTGATAGCGGGATTATTAACACCTCACCTAAACTTAAGCCCTTTCTTTCTTTCCTTAGCGATTAGTTTATTGATCAATAATATGAATACTTCACTGGTGGAGAGCCTATGGTGTCCTATTGAGTATAGTGATATTCGATTGCCTAGGTAGACGTGGGTTTTAGCTGATCGTGACTGTAGGCTGTGTATTTTGAAAATGCCCTTTTAGTAGTCCATTAGTGAAAGCCGGCCAAAAGTTCATAAAAAGCTAAGAGGATGGGGCCAAAGGGCGTATATACCTGAAGGTGGTGCTCCTCTATTGCACCGAAAGAGAAGAAAAGGAACATAACAGTTGCTCGCGAGGCTGGCTTTCCCTCTAAGTGCCCTAGAAAATTTTCTTTCCTCCATCGGGCAGGGATCTTAGACGTTTAGCTGGCCAAAAATATTTAGCATGTTACAAGGTTGTAGAAACGTAAAAAATATCCTCTTCCCATGACACCATAGAGTATGTATAGTAATCGGCAGACGATTTTCACTCGATTATTAGTATGAATTTCGACTAAGCCCATACTATAGTCGAATCATTGTCCGCCAAGGGACCAGTATACAATTTTCTTGTCTTCCACCTAAACAATACTATAAGGGAACCTAAAGTATTAGAATGGCTAGGCCCCAATATCCGGGTTTGTAGCTGCTCACATTCTTCTAATAGCGTTTGGCCCTCTATATGTTGACCACACCCCTTCCACGTTACAATAAGATTATTCATACTAGTTATCGTGTCTGATGTTCTTCCCCAAGCAGCTTCTTCCTCAGTTTCACGAGTTGAATCCCGAGCTCTCCGGCCTCCTTCCACCGTCCTTGATTCTCATACTTCAACGCTAGACTAGCTATACTACGAAGCGTTTCTGGGTGTTCCTCCCCTAACAGATGCTTCATCGGTCCTATCACTTGCAACTGGAGCTCTTCAGCTTCCTTCTGTCGTCCTTGACACCCATACGTTGACGCTAGATTAGTTATACTACTAAGCGTGTCTGGATGTTCCTCCCCAAGTAGCCTCTTCCTCAGTTCTACTACTTCCAACCCGAGCTCTTCGGCCTCCTTCCACCGTCCTTGACTTCTTTATGTTAACGCTAGATTATCAATACTACTAAGGATATCTGGATATTCCTCTTCAAGTAGCTTCTTCCACCGTCCTACCACTTCCAACCCAAGCTCCTCGGCCTCCTTCCACCGTCCTTGACCCCCATACGTCAACGCTAGATTAGCTATACTACGAAGCGTGTCTGGGTGTTCCTCCCCTAACAACTTCTTCCTCAGTCCTACCACTTCCAACCCAAGCTCTTCGGCCTCCCTCCACCGTCCTTGGTCCCGATACGTCAACGCTAGATTAGCTATACTACGAAGCGTGTCTGGGTGTTCCTCTCCTAACAACTTCTTCCTCAGTCCTACCACTTCCAACCCAAGCTCTTCGGCCTCCTTCCACCGTCCTTGACCCCCATACGTCAACGCTAGATTAGCTATACAACAAAGCATGTCTGGGTGTTCCTCCCCTAATAGATGCTTCATCGGTCCTATCACTTGCAACTGGAGCTCTTCGGCCTCCTTCCACCGTCCTTGACTCCCATACGTCAACGCTAGATTAGCTATAATACTAAGAGTGTCTGGATGTTCCTCCCCAAGCAGCTTCTTCATTAACTCGATCATTTGTAGCTCTAGCTCTTCAGCTTCTTTCCATCGTCCTTGATTCCAGTATACTGACGCTAGATTAGCTCTACTATAGAGTGTGTCTGGGTGTTCCTCCCCGAGCAGCTTCTTCATTAACTCGATCACTTGTAGCCCTAGCCCTTCAGCCTCTTTCCATCGTCCTTGATTCCAGTATACTAACGCTAGATTAGCTATACTACAGAGTGTGTCTGGATGCTCCTGCCCTAATACCCTCTTTTGTGTCTCAATCAATTGCATGATCAACTCTTCAGCCTCTTTCCACCTTCCATCACTATGAAGACACCTTCCAACCTTCCACGCCAGATTAATCCTAATTTCCCTATATTTCCCACTGAAGTTAGATCCTAGAGCATATTGCGCATGCGCCAAGTACCTCCTCCAGACACTTCTATTCTGGTGCTTATTGTTTGGGAACACATTATCCACTCGCACAACTGCTCTCTCAGTCCATTCAGCGAGTAAATCTTCTTTCCGAAGCCAACCCCGTGTCGCAAGATGCACCAACCGGTGAATATCAAGAGCCAGGTCTGCTGGCCGTCTACTGATGAACGAGTAAGCGTCTAGCGTCCCGATCGCGTCCATCTCTTTTTTCCGTGAGGTACCGGGTGGAAGAAGTGACTGCGGCACATTCTTTGGGTCTACGCATGCTATAAAAGACAAAAACTCTGCTGCTAGAGGATCCCGATGGCGAATCTGCTCAAATGAGATTAACCATGTCGTGGCCACTGGATTCTTTACATTGTGATATCTCCCCTCATCTTCAAATTCCTCACTAAGTAGATCGATTACTTCCTCTTCTTGATCCCCTAGGAGCGACAAGTAATCCGCAAGCACTATGCCGTTCTCATTTATATATGCCGCCGCCTGAACGATAGCTAGCGGAAGGCACGTAAGTTGAACAAGGAGCGCGTTCACATCTTGTTTATTACTAACAAGGTCGTGATTGACTAGATACTTCTGTAGCAGCTGTGTAGCTACGTCGGTATTCATTTCTGGCACTTCTAGTATATTCTGATGTGCGAGTTTGATGGCTGTCTTCCTGTCGCGTGTCGTGAAAATGATACATCCTTGCGCACTCCTTGGCAAGTACTCGATCAAACGGCCAGATTCCCGCTCCGATCTAGGCCTGTCAATCCACATACCAATATCGTCGGCGTTATCAAATACCAGGAGCCATTTGCCTGCGCTTTCCTTACTTAAGAAATCTTGCACAAGTCTCTTAATATCCACATTGTCTTCTTCCCATCCAGGTATCCCGAGTTGTTGGGCAGCATCTAGGTAGGCGTGTTGAAAACTTTCTCTGCCCATCGCTGGTATCCAGATAATGGAGATATTCTTATACTTTTTTTTTGTTCGGCAGACAAGCTCTAGTACTAGCTGTGTTTTGCCCACACCCCCGAGCCCGGTGATTGCGATCTTTGTAGTTCGATCCTCTCCAAAAAGCATTCCTTCGAGTTGAGCAAGCTCGGACTCACGGCCGGTAAAGCGGGAATTTCGTTCAAATGGTACGATCCATGAAGGCTTGAGTGCTGCCTGTGGAATTTTTGATAGCTCTTCTCGCTGGAAATTCCTTGAATGCTTGTCGATTTCATCACGGAGCCGTATGAGCGCCTTTTCCCTCCCTTCACCGTAGATAAGCGGCATGTGGATGCCGAATATTCCCATAAGAGAATATGCCTTGTCTTCTTTGCGCTTCGTGTCTCGACTTTCTGCCCATGAAATTCGCTCAGGTATGGAGAAATCAAATAGAGGACTTCCTCGAAGAGCACTAATTGGTATCCCTGTTACCTCGTGAACTTGTTGCTCGAGTGACCTCTTATTGCCTAGTCGTTTACACTCTCTAGAAAAGAACTCAACTGATATTGGAGCAATCAGCTCTTGAAGCGTCCAGCCCCGGGTAAACCACCTGCTCTTCCGAAACCCTAGTTCCCATGTGAACCCGGAGGATTGATTGTTTTCATTGGAGTTAAGTGTTGAAACATCTGACAAATACACATAGCATTTAGCCGCTTCATGGTACCAGCGAAACATCGAGTTAATGGCCTCTGAGAGCTCGGTGTTATTTGATTTATCGATACAACAAGTGTCTACCCAGAAGTATTGTAAGTCATCACGTTTGGCTTGTTCTCCACAGAACTGAATCTTTGTATAGCCAGTCTTGCCTTTGCCGGTACCGTCTATCAAATCTCTAAAAGTGACCTCTTCGGCATCAGCTCCCCATGTATGCGAAAGTATTGCATAGGGAGGAATGTTGTTGACAAGATCGCCGGTGAGGCTGAATTCACCATGATTTGTGAGTTCCAAAAGACGCATGATTTGCGTATGGATATTATGATCTGAGGAATCTCAGATATTGCAGGTAGAATTCCACGATTCTAGCACGGCGAGTAGAGTATAAAACAAGAGTTTCGTCGAGCATAGCCTGACTCTCCCCTGATGTAGGAGCGCCTGTAGCACGTGATTATGTGGCGCAGCACCTCTCCAGCACCCCTGGGAAGTGGCTTGATTCAATTTCAAGCTACAATTGATGTCGAATTGTACACCTACTGGTATAACAATCTATGATAATAAACCACGGTCTGAGCACTCAATACCAAGATGGCCATTCATAGCACTAGCAATAATCAATATAAAGCCTATTTAAATCCCTCAGGAACCTAGCAGCGCCGATCGGGGTAATTGATTCTGATGACCATATTCGAGAAATAAACTAGTTGTCTTGTCAGGAGTCAAGCAAAACTCTCAGGGTAAAATCACATTTACATCACACATGATAGCCCATCTAAGCAAGTTTCTTGCTTCATACTTACCTTGATCTAGAGCTATTGGAGGTAAAGATGGCTTTGATAAGGCTCTGAAGAGGTGAATGATTCTAGACTCCCTGTTCATGGAACATTATAAATAAAATATGAAGCCTGAACCGTTCGTCATGGAAGGAGAATAACGCAAGTGTTTTCCTCTACGAAGCCATCTGATCAATCCTAGAAGTGAGGAGAGGGTAAACAAAGTAGACAGTTGGAAACCATTATTGCGGAATAATATCAACATCAGTTGTGGCTCGCTTGAGCATGTCTCTTTGATGCAATTGGCAGACGAAACACTCTCGGAAACTATCACTTCTGATAGGTTGCATCGCACGAATACGTATATTTATCTACGAACCGGAATTCAAGAATTATGCTAGAAAAACTGGACGAAGGATATTGTAGCATTTAGATTTTATTGGTAAATGTGCAGGGGTCGTAACTTGATCGGAGGCGTCGAGAGTTGAAACCCCGTGTCCGTGTTGCCTATTTAACCATATGCACGGGACGCCCCTCCCGTGCACACTTCACTCTCGTACCCCACCAGGACCGTAAACATGGCAACCTATCTCTATTACTTCAGCCAAGCATTACTACTAATCATCCTCTATCTCCTCTCGTCCTTTATCTACTACACATGTCTCCATCCCCTTCGTTCATACCCAGGTCCCAAATTATGGGCCTTCACCCGGCTGCCTTTTACCTACCACAAACTCTCAGGCCGCAGTTCCTACACGCTGAAAGATCTTCATGATAAATATGGGGAAGTTGTGCGCATCGGACCAAATCATCTATCATACAATTCCAGTACGGCCTGGGAAAACATCTATGGCTTTAACAAAGGCGCAAAAGTTGCAACATTTGTGAAAGACAGGCGCGAGAGGGGTTTCAATAATGGGATTGTTAATATGTAAGTTGTTATAGAGCGAGAATGTTGATGGGCAAGTTTTGTCCTGGGATGATAGTATTAATATGGCTGAAGAATAAACGCAAACGATACTGACCACCGTCGTATGCGACGCCTACAAGCCCATGCCTTCTCAGACAAAGCTCTTACAGCCCAAGAGCCCATTCTTCGCCAATACGTCAAGCAATTTACCTCCGGTCTTCTCAAAGAATCCAAATCTTCCCCTCGCAGCATTGTTTCTCTCGGAAAGTGGTTCAACCTCACAACATTTGATTTAATCGGAGATTTAGCATTCGGTGAACCATTTGGCTGCTGTGCAACAGGAGAAATGCATCCGTGGGTCCGAACTATCTTCGAACTATTGGAGATCGGAACGTGGAGAGTTGAAATGAATTTCTATCCCCTCATTGGCATGGCAGCTCTTATGCTTGTATTGCCGAAGGGAATGAGGAGTAAAGCAGACGGGCATAAAAAAATGAGCGCGGATAAAGCGGAGAGAAGAATGGGTACTAGGACTGAAAGACCGGATTTCATGACGTATATGTTGAAACATAATGGTGAGGAGAGGGGGATGAGCGATGAGGAGATCAAAGCGGGTGCTCATATACTTATTGCTGCTGGGAGTGAGACCGTAGGTTTTGGTTTTGATTATAGACTTGAGTGTGCCTGGTACTAATTGGGAGATATAGACTGCAAGTACAATGACGGGAATGAGCTACTATCTTCTGAAGAACCGCCCTGTTCTGGACAGACTCACCAAAGAAATTCGAGAAAGATTTAAGAATGAGGATGAGATGGATCTACACTCACTCGCAGAGCATAGATATCTAAATGCAGTCATCGAGGAAGGAATGCGGTTGTTCCCTGCGGTTCCTTCCACTTTTCCCCGTGTAACTCCCCCTCAAGGTGGCATAATTTGTGGTAGATTTGTTCCTGGTGGTGTAAGTTAACCTCATACTCAAAACGCCCGCACACACACCCAGCTAATCCAATCTTGCTATAGACAACTGTAGGCGTCAACTTCTGGGCCGCCTCCCATTCGGCTTCAAACTTCACTTCACCGGAATCTTTCATCCCTGAACGCTGGTTCCCAACTCCCATCTTCCCTACCGATGACCTGAAAGCAAACCAACCGTTTAGCTACGGACCAAACAATTGTCTCGGGAAGAATTTGGCGTATGCGGAGATGAGGCTATTGTTAGCGCATCTAGTGTGGAATTTTGATCTGGATTTAGTGGAGGAGAAAGAGGGGAATTGGATAGATAGATGTAAGATCTTTATTTTGTGGGTGAAGCCTGAGTTGAAGGTTAAGTTGACAGCGAGAGCTTAAAGTAGGGTTGGTAATGTGTAAAATATGGAAAGCAGGACGTTTTGTGCAAGTTATTGTACATCATAATAAATTTCTTCCCCTAACTCGCTTTTAAGAAGAAAATCCCCTTTTCTATAATGACAGGCATATTTCCCTTGCCTCACTTTAAACTACAGCCCCAACCTCAAGCTTCCCAACCCTCCTACTCTTAAGTGTCGAAACTCGCTCATCCCATCTTCATCGCTCAAACCACACACCAATTAGTCAATCAGTAACTCCGTAAGGGTTTAGCATAGGAGCAGCCTGTGTCACACTGTATATTCTATCCTGATTGAGGGGTTATTATTACCCTACCTAAACTCAAGCTCTTTCTTTCTTTTCCTTAGCGATTAGTTTATCGAACGATAATACAATTATCTCACTGGCAAAGAGCCTACGGTATATTTAAGAATGTAGTGATATTTGATTGCCTAGGTAAACATGAGTTTTAGCTGGTCGTGCCAAACACCTACCTTTATGTGGGTTCCACTCAGAGACCTAGCAAAGGTAGAGTTTATTGTCCCTTCATGCATTACCACAGAGCTTAAACACAACGCAGTCGGCCCCCAAAAATATTTCTTCTTTTTCCTGTAACGGAATATGAATATCACAGGGAAGAAGGGACCTTCTTAAGTGAGTCTTACAGAAGGTAGCCACAGTAAGGATTGATTAGATTGCAAGATTGGCTAGAGAAATCGGTGGTTGGGTTGGTAGACGTTACCTCGACTAGAAATTAGAATGGAGTGATGAAAGCGCTAATACAAATGTATAAAGAATTACAGAAACGACAAAAAATACATGATTATAGAGATAAGATCAATGGCAGACTTAAATGATGGCGGGGTTTGATTTCTGAATGTTAAGACAGCTAATTGCATTGTTTTTAGATGATAAGCACATCATGAAACTTTACCATGGCACCATTTATCACTTCTTAGCTAGTACTAGATCCAAAATGACATGACTTAATTATCTTTAAAAACAAATAAATATGGTCAGGTAGGCCTGGTAGAGTGGTGGCAAATCCGCACTTAAGAAATGGGTAATATTATGCTTGTCTAACTTACCTTACTTCGTACAAGTCCTACATATGCCACTTCCCATTCATAGTGCTACATACCAGCCTGCTACAAACCAGTTTACTACAGTATCCTTCTGGTGAGGAAGAAGTATTTACTGCGTAACACCCACTATTTCTACCTCCCCTCGTGATTTTTTGAGTTACAAAATATACAGTAAGCATGATCCTCATACGGATTACTTTCTTCCATATGATAAAAACGCCTCATCACCTTTCCAAATTCCCTTCCATCTCTAACAAATCCAGTCACCATTCTACGTATTCTATTTTATCTATCCTCCAGGTCACAGCCAAAATCTTCGCTCCTCCCATAACCGCAATAAATATGCATTTCTTTGCCCTCTCTACTATTCTCCTCACGCTCGCCACAAGCGCACCCGCGATTCCACTAGAGGGAGGAACAGCCATGGTCCCCGCCACCAATACCGCAGACATATGGTGTAATCCAAGTAACTTCTACTGTGGTTGGTACCTTGTTGGCCACAATGGTAAGAAGCCTAATGTTCTTTTCCTTCCCTTTCCCTTCCCTCTGCAATTTTTACCTCCCCCGAAAGAATGAGAAACTGTCGATTTTTCACTAACGGAGTTTCTTTTTGTGAATAAAGGATATCAGAACCTCGACCCAAACGGTCTTTACTTCTGCACCGCAGATAGCCAGGGTCTCCTTACCGCCACTATTTGTCCGGGATACTGTGCAGGGCCCGTTGCGCACTGCGCATGAGCTTTTTTCTTGTCTTCATCTCATAAATAAGAAGAGGGATAGGTCAGGGTTAGAAATATGAAGAGTGATTAAAAAAGCACCCCGACTCGGCTCTAAAATCCAATACTGGAGCAGATTTGGTTACGAGGGAGATTTGTACTCATGAGGCTAACTAGTAGATCAAATTCAAGTTCAACAAACATTATATACCTCACTTATAATTAATTCCCTAACATCGCGGAAGGAAACGTGATACCTTGGGTCGTTTTTCCCACCGCACCGCCGTCAATCCCCCACCCACTAGAATAACCACCACGCAAGAAACGAGCAAGGTCTCCGCTATGCACCTACCGATCTCTTCGCACACTCGATATCCAATAACCCCGAATCCAGGCGTTTCCTTTGCAGCCTCTTACTCCCCCGTATGTCTTGCCTGACGCTGCTCTTGGGGCTGTTTCTCCACAAAGTGGAGAAAGCCAATTATCACCAGTGACAAGATACCACGGGGGCCCCTACCTCCCGTCCCCGTCTCCGCCCCCGTCCCATCCCAGACGTAGAGATGCTTGATCCTAAGTTTCCACTTACGGTGCTACTATTCAATATTCGCTCCGGTTCTACGGTCCCAGCTATCCGCTCTTAGCATGTTCTATCACATAAAATACGTTTACTCTATTCTCACTTTCATACCTCATCGTTTACCCTGCCTGTAATACACCCTTGACTCAACTAGTTTTAGACTCCTTGAGAAGAACCTCTATCCCCCTTTCCTGTCGGTTTTGGGAGTATTGTTACACTCAATCAATGAAAGCCTGATCTTCTGTGAGAAGTTATGAGTGAAGGGCTTCTGAGGGGGCGGTCGAATGTGTGTGAGATAGAGGGGATGAAGGTTGAGCATGTAACCATCTATGGTGCGTCGTGTGGATAGACTAAACGTTTTGAAGGAGCATATGAAGGTAGAGGTGCGTGGCTGATGGAAATGAAATAGGGCTTGCAAATATCACGATGTGGGTTGAAGTTTTAATGAGTTTTACTATTCAGAATGCTGTGAGCTAACTCTTGTATCATCCCACATTTTTATATCCAATAAACCCATCTCCTGGCACCGTCGTCAACTCCAAGATCATATTTCCATTTTAGGTATACAAAGAAACAAGTACATCATGCACCACTGTGTATTCTCTTTTCAAATATCCTACAATTCTACCTCCTCTGTAACCTTCGTATCCCTAATTTTCCTGCCCTCCAATCCTCTCGGCGTCTTTAATCCAAAAAACACAATCGTACTAGTAGCAAGCACGCCCATCCCCCCAATACTATACGCTACCTCCCTTCCAGCCCACCAGTAAACACTCGTAAAAAGCAATGGGCCAATACCACGTCCGAGCTGCCCCCAGCTTCGAAGATTGCCAAGCTTCCCACCCCGCTCATCCTCTCCCGCCTCAAAACTACTCAACGCATTAAGGCCAGTAACAACTGTCGCAGTCGTGACAGCCAGCAACGTCGCAGCGAGATAGAGACCTCCGATGGAGTTGATACGTGAGAGGAGGAAGAGGGCTAGGAGACACGACACAACTCCAATTCGGACGGAAAGCAAAGGTGGTAGGCGGCGTGTTACCCCACCTTGGAGGAGGGAAGCAACGAGGCCCATGTACCCCAGAAGTCTTCCATTTTTGGCGGATGTGTAGCCGAAGAGGTCGAAGGTCATGAATGGGAGGGAAAATTCCATGCCGGAAAAGAAGAGGATGAAAGTTAGGTGGGTGAGGTTGAGGAGGAAGTGGGAGTTGGTTCGTTGAAATGACTTTTTGGTCCCCTTCTCAACAGCTTTGGGTGAAGATTTGGTGGTTGAGCCATTCGCACCATTTGGCTTCCCGTTAAGTTTAGCTTTGGCGGATGCGACTTTGCTAGGTAGAGTTTCGGGAAGACAGAAGTATAGATAGATCGTCTCCGTCACAATCAAAAACAGACTAAACCCTGCCGCAGTCGCAAATGGATTTGCCTTAACACTACTAATCGTACTCAACCAAGCCCCCAGTGCCGGCCCAAATGTAAAACTTATCGAAAAGCATATCCCAACCAATGCCATTGTACTCCCTCTCTGCTTTTCATCGGAGATATCTGTCGCGATAGCGATTGCAAGTTGGACGTTCCCTTCAGAGAGACCACCAATGATGCGGGAGAGGAGGAAGGTGCGGAAGTCGGAGGCGAGGACCCAGAGGAGGACGGAGAGGATGTTACCGGTCATGGAAAAGAGGAGAGCAGTGCGGCGACCATAGCGATCAGAGAGAGTGCCTATTACTGGGGAGGCGATGGCTTGGAGGAGACTATTCGCAGTTACAATCAGCACCTGTTCTGTTGCCCCAATTCCAAGAGGTTAAGTTTTACTCACGAGAACATGCTCCCCAGCGCTCCACCCAACAACACAATATCATATCGACTATCAATCGGTTTGGAGAAGCTCGTTTTATACGCATTCAAATACGTCAGGATATGCGCCAGTAAACTCGGGTTCTTATTGCCAGATGAAAACTGCTCTGGGGCTTCTTGAGATCTGTAGAATTCTAGGAGAGAGGGGAAGAGTGGTAGGATGAAGGTAAATGATATCTGTCAGGTGTTAGAATACTATTCAAATTTGTATGGAGATGGTTTGCGCGAGGAGTGGGAAATGGTGATTTGGAGGATATACCAGATCTAGCAGTAGAGATACAAACACCACCTTCAACACTCTTTTCCGCATAGCTGGCTCAATGAGAGCTGCCATCTTGATTTCTTTTCCTTGCGCGCCAAAGCTTGCGCCGTCCGAACACCTGGTGGGATGAGTATCCAAAATCAACACCTATCCCACAATGCAATCCGATTCAGCCGTGTGCGTGTGCCTTTGAATTCCTCAGCCTTCTGCCAAAACTCGTAATGGTCCGCCGTCCGTCGATTGTCGTCAATACCTCAGCGCCAGAATCGAAAGGGAAGGGACAGTAAATAAGGCCAGCGTGTTCTATTGTATCCAGCGCGCAAAGTGGTGAACAATCACTCCACGTCCATCCGTGCCAGAGCTGGGCCTGTAAAATCCACTACGAAACGCCTCGGTGTCGCTAAATGACGACGCCGTGCCAAGTCTGGTCCCTAAAATGTAGATCAATTATTGTCCGGCGCTCCTAGTGATCCCTGCGCGCGCAGTCCCCTCTCCTGGATACGATGTGTATCTGTACAATTGCCGTGGTTTACACCTGAATAGGAACAGTCAGGGCTGAAGCTTATATTGATGGCGGCTCTATTGGAGGAAGGAGAGAAGTGTGGTCCTTTCTGGGATGTGAGATTGAGTGGTTTCTGGTGTTCGAGTTCGATGAGGGGAAGAAGATGAGTTCGGATGATTGAGAAATCCCAATGCGGGTTCGCATTCGGAGTCGGATTGGGGATGTCTTGGAATTGCTTGTCTTTGTCTCTGTCTTGCCTTATTTATGTCCTCACCCACGCATGATTCCCCCCTATCATAATTTCCACTTGGAAAAGTGAAGCCTGGAAACCTATCGTATTCGTTGCCTCATACGCCGCAGAAGCAAAAGAACTTTCTGCATTGAGTGAGTTTCTATATCGAGCTGGTATGGTGTGTGCTCCCCAGCTCGGGAGACCGCGATAGGGTTGCGGCTGCAGGTTCGAGGCAAAGATGCAGAACGTTTACGAAGAAATGAATAGCAAATCACTGAGATTAATTTCTAATCACTGCAGCCTTGCGAATGCATACTTAAATCTAGCCCGTTCCATTCCAAAAAACCAAACTCAAGCTGCTCTTTTGAGCTTTCTCCCAATGCCGAACTCCATTGCGACGTGTCCTCGTCCTTGTACCAAAGTTATTACAGTGCGAATCGCTTTATGATTTGATTGATGGGGCGGGTTGATGTGATTTAGGCAGGTATCATTGCAACCTTCACACCGGATCTTGGACATGCGGTGAGCGTGAGGTATTCCGTTAATACCGAATTATCTCTCTTTTCAATCGCTTTGAAAGTCTGTAGGATTCGCACAACTGCGTATGAGGTTTCAATCAATGCAAATTGTTGACCAATACTGAAAAATTATTAGCTATTCGAAAGAGAAAAAAAAAAATCCGGAAATCTCGGATATTATAAGCTTACCAGATACGAGGACCGCCGTTGAAAGGAAGGTATTGCCAGCTTTTGTCCCAAGTCAGCTTTTGAGAGAAGTCAAAAGGGGGTGAGAAGGTGAGGGGTGAATTACCTGGGTCGTAACGTTTCCCATCTTTCTGGTTTGAAATCATCGGCATCGGCGCCGTAGAGATCTTTTCGTCGCTGCATTACATATGGTTGGTAGAGAACAGATTGTCCCTTCTTTACGAATACTGGTGATTTCCCGTCTGGACCACCGCCGAGAGGAAGGAAGGTGTCGCGGATTGCGATGCGACCGTTTGCTGGGACAATTGGCCATAATCGAAGAGCTAAACCATTAATTGATTGAAAGGAGATGGGATTCATATTAGAGCTCACCTTCGTTCAAACACCATTGGAGATACTTCATGCCCTTGAGATCTTCAAACGATGGTTGCCCACTTCCCAGCTGTAGGACCTCCGCTCGCAGTTTCTCAACAACGTCTGGTCTTCGAGCCAAGTAGTAGAATAGAAATCCGAGCAGACTCGCAGTCGTGTCTCGTCCTGCGAGCAAAATATTGAGAAGCTCATCTTGGATCTTCTTTGCAGAGTAACCAGTCTTGGCTAATTCTTCAAGAAAGATGTACTTCTCAGCAGCACCCTCTTCGATCTTTTCATTCTTCAGACTCTCCTTGTGCAGGTTGAGTGCTCTGTTAACATAGCCGCCGACGTACTCGTGGACGAATTTGACGTCCTCGTCGTATTTCTTGTCGGGCATCAGTACCGCAAGTTTGCCAACTCTCGCCCTTTTAAAAGTTAGCATCTCCGTCAAGCCGAAAGGGGGAAAACTTGCTCAAGACCACCCTTAAATGTCGCATAGCTAAATGCATCACTAAATCTCACACCCGGAGTGCTCATATCGTCCTCCTTTTCACTCAAGGTGTTGGTACTTTGGCCAAAAAGAAACTCCGTTGCTGAATCAAGAGTCAACAGGAAGAACAGCGGTTGCAAATCGACTGTCTTTCCATCTTTAGGAATCCGCTCGATCAGTTTACTGATGTGCGCCTCAAAAATATCAATATCTCCAACCTGGCTCCTGGTGAAATTCGGTCTCAACAAAGCCCTACTAGCTTCCCACTCTCCACCATCCGTCGTAAAGATCCCATGGCCAAAGATTGGACCCAATGCATTCTTTCTTCGTGGGGGAAGATCGAAATCTTTGAACTTCGTGGCCAGCACGGCTTTGACATTCTCCGGTTCGCAGGTGAGGATGACAGGGTCGCCAAGAAGGAGCTGCTTGAACGTGTAGATCGGCTTGCCAGCTCTTCTGCTAATAAAGTCATATCTTGCACTCACACCCTCGAGAAACCCTCCTTCCCGACTCAATTTCAAATTCTTGAGAAACAGGTCCACGCCTAAAATCGGATCCTTATGCGGGTACCACGGGGTGCTCTTGCAGCCATTCTTCTTTGCAAACACAGCTTGTTGACGCGCAGTGATCGCCCATTTCGTGAGTATGGCCAGGAGATAGAAAGTTCCTAGTCCAACGAGAGATATTAACGCTGGTGAGCGATTCTCAAGGAATGAAGACATCGCGAATTGAGTTGTTAGAGTGGTAAAGAAAGTTCCAGGAATGACGGAGGAATAGATCAGATAGCTTTCTTTATGTACACGTGCATGTGCGAAGAAGGCTAGCTACTAGTAGGAGCTCCCGCCGTGCAACTGCGTCCCAGGTACTGTCTTATAACTTCGCTCGTTTCTTATTTCAGATCCAATGGAATTCGAAATATATGTGGCGGTGGCTCTGTGGAACAGCTCTGTCACACCGACTTACTTTGGCGTCCAGAAAACCAATTGAGGCAGTGATGGTCGTGAGAAATTAGCTTCAGCGCTATGCTAAAACGATAGAGCTGAGATGAGATGAAAAAAACTGTGGATTGAAAATGGGAGATAAAGAAAGGTTTATGATGTGATCCACTTAGGAAGTAATATAGGGGCAGGGACGTCATTGACGGGTGAAGCAAACCCCAGACGTTTCTCAAGTTACCCCACACTTTGGACGTTGGATGGATGACAAAGAACACCAAGCCGGTCAACGACACTGGAGTTCAAGGAAGCACCTATCACGATGCATGTCTTACATTATTGACATTCGGCTATGGGGAGGTAGGCCGAGGTCTACATGTGAATCTCAATGTAGTTCTGCCTCTGTTTCGTAGTTGCTGCAACAAAGAGGCTGGAGCATACGATGGGAGCTGATTTAGTGGTCCGAATGGCTGCACAATATGAGATCGCGTCGGCCGACTCGGGAAGACAATCGGAGTGGTTCTCTCTCCGCCTTTTGATTTTGATCGGTGCTGGTTGTCCAGCTGCTGTTGAGTGAGTTGTGACAGGTTACTCAGGTCGGTATTTCCGCCCAGCTGTCTCAAATTCTGATACCGCAAATCCCCACGCGCCACTTCACCACCTTCTAAACTTCAGCTATGAAATCTTGATCCTTGTGATTTGTCTATCAACTTCCAACATCCTATCAACAATTCAAATCTCGTTACGAGATTGACGACGTGGAAATCTCACATCAGCAGCAAGGATTGGATAATTGATTCCAAGCAATTTCACCCACACCCCGCTATACACGCAAGATACAGTGCCCTAGATCCTTGACCACGTCCAAATGGCATGATGGATCGGCTTGTATGAATCCGTGAATTTGCTCTGTCAGGTTCGAGGGTTTAAATTCGTTTTTGAGGTTGTGTGGATACAAGTGGGCAGAAATGATAATTGAATAAGTCGTATATCGGAAGTTCATACGAAGAGGAAAATCACACATCCTTTCCGTTCCTTGCAAACGATTTTGTTGGAACATTAATACCCAAACTCCAATTAGGACTTTCTACTCGTATCAAACGGCAGAATTCCAACCACGCCCCCAACCCTCATTAGTAATGAACTATCCTCAGGGCTCCCAAAAACGGACAGGAAGCATCAAAAACGCCGACTCCAACGTCACTACCTAGGTTGTTAGAATAAGGTTCTGTCCCAGCCTTCTATTGCTCTATTGGCTATGTCGGAAGCTCGGCTGCAACGGTCGGGTAATGAACCCTTTCGTTTGCCATGTGGTACGAAAGTCGTAGTACGTGATACAGTAAGATTCTTCTTCATCCTTTATGCGCTGCGGGAGGCTTCCGGCATCAAGCCTGGGTTTGAAGAGATACGCATGATAAGGGAGATAGGAACTTCGGTGAAATAGTATTCGTGGAATATTGGATACGGGTAGTCCGGAAAGCTTGCTGATGTGGGACGGGGCCCTGTGTTGAGCTCTAGCTTGAGAACGACTTAATGGATTGAATGTCTTCCGGTTTGTTCGTTTTGTTTCGATCTTTAGCAAGTTCGCTGCTCTAGACTTTGACTTCCTAGTTTTTAATGTCAGGCGGGCTTTCTAGAGAAAGAATCTAAAGCAGTTTTGGTCAACTTGACAATGGGACTATTCCGTAACGATAGAAAAAGAGAGCCCGAAATTTAAATTGCAACGCATATTGAGAACTAGGAGAACCGAAATTGGTTTAAAAACTTAAAGTAATCCGAGAACGAAATAGACAGGTATCTGAACGCACTTTCCTTTTCTGGAAGAGTATATTGCGGTGATGCACGGAGCGAGGGACAAAAGCTATGTATTTGCTAGGTCTATGAGTGGAACCCACATAAGGTAGGTGTCGCTGACTAACTAGTGTGTGGGTTCCAGGTGGAATCCAGGGAAGGTTGTCCCTGGACATATATACCGAAAGTACAGTCGGCTTGTAGCACAGTATAGTTTCTATACTGCAAGGCTTGTGACACTGAGTTAGATATTTTCTAGCCCGATCATCGTGTTCTTCAAACCGCATTCATTCCTATCTTGAAGCCTTCAGTCGAGAAAGCGCTTCAGTACAGTCAGCAGCGTATGGGACGCATGAAGGTCTAAAATCAACATTAATAAGGATCAAATTAAACCCAACGCCTTAAAATCAAACGGACTCTTTTTAAACATTAGAAAACTTAAAATTTTCAAAGCTCTTGCACAGCTGCTTCGAGTATGTGGTACACAATCTGCTTCATTTCCAAGCATAGCTATACTGATCTTCAGAGAAGCAGAACCTAGAATTGATTTTCTTTTCCCTCCCCCAGCTCCCAGCTAACCAATACCAGCCCTAGCATTCAAGTCTTAGTGGTAGAGAGCTGCTTCGAGGCTATTATAGATTATTCGTCTCATAGATGACTAACCTTGCAGCTTTTCTGGTTTGTATCGGGGAGAACCCGGATTGCAAAGAGTAGTTTTCCGATGTTATATACGAAGGAGGGAATGAGGGTGAGGTTCGGGAGAATAGTAGAGAGGCAGGTGGTAGAAGGGGCATACTGCCTTAGGTGGACTGATAGACAAGAATGTTCAGAAGTAGTGGAAGCAGTAAGAAACCTAACCGGGCACTACCACCTCGCACGCCCAGAAGCATCTCGCTCTCAGTTTTTTGCCCTTGGATTTACAGAGCGTAGGGTGTCGGCCCCTCTCTTCTATGCTGATAATCCCCAAATTCACCTCAAAACTAGATGAGAAAGGTGAAGACGTATCCTCCATAAGCAGCCACACCGGTCAAGGTAACCCCATAATCTGCGTTAATGGCCTAGTCACCCAAAAATGAGACAATGAGACGTAAAACCCCCTCTCCCTCCTCAAAAAAGCTCTTCCCTTTGGAACCACCAGAGAAACATCCAGCCTTGACCTGTTTTGAACTGTTCAACTCAACCCCATCACCCATAGTGGTCAACTCACTGTATAAGACCTTTGTTTCGAACATGAACTAGCGGCTTATTTGTGTTTGGTGAAGGTTGAAGCACTTATAATCGCGCCATCGCTTATTGTTAGTGCTAGAGAGGTCAAGTAGCTAGTCGATGCCTTTGCGGAGAGTGTTAAAGAGGTAGTAAAGGGGAAGGGTATAGCGACTGGGGATCTAAGTTAATGATAGTCGGCGTGATAGTGAGCTCAGCAACTTGGTAACACAATCGGTTAGCGATTAATAATAGGCAATGCATAATGTACTAGATAAAGGGATTAGGTATGGCCATATTTATGAGGAATTGATATAAACACCATTTGGTGATGAGAAAAACAAACCATAGAATGAGAGAGAATCTGTAGATGGTGGACACCTTTGAATAGCTTCCAGGCTGTGGGCATGAATGCTAGTAATCTCCATTTGTGACTCTAGGATCGATACTTCATGTGTACAAATTTCACTTCTTCCTTCCCTTCTTTCCTCCCCCACTACCAACACTATCGTGATCACTCACTCCTCCCGAAATATTACTTTTTGTCTCTCCAATCACAACCCCACTAACCGCCCTCCCTGCACCAATACTTATCCCACTCATCCCCCTGCCCGAGTCAAAACTAATATTACTCCCAATACTCCCACCCTTCGTTGCTCTCAATTTATGGCTAGTATTACTGCTATGATCACCATTTGATCTATCGACAGCTAGAGGGCGAGTGATACGAGACCGTGTGGGTGTTATAGGAGAGGAAGATTCAGATGAGTCGTCGTACTCTGGGTGGATTCTTGCGCGCTTGCGGGATGTTTCGTTGGAGAAGGAGATGGATGGTTTGAGGTTGTTCCCCGACACAAGCACACCCGTGTCTCTTCCCAAATCAATAGCCGCAACATCCGCATAACTCTCCGCATTCTGCCCTGAATCATCTTCACTCGTATAAGCCATCGATAGATTCGGCAACATCGCTCCCGCCCCAAGCGAAGCATGTCGTGCGCTCCGATAGCGATCGTATTCCTCCTTAGAATGTTTTGCATCGATAAAACTTTCCAAAGCGTCAAAAACATGTGGGAATACGAGTGTTTCGACTTCCCGCGCCCAGAGGAAATCGAGGTGCTCGTAGTGGGGTATTTCGGTGGCGATGGTGTGGGAGGGGAGTTCTTTCATCATTACGTTGATGTCGACAAGAGAGTCGCTACCACCGTATACTAGGACGATGGGGGTTTTAATATTGCGAGTGGGGAATTTGGCGACTTTGGTGTACTTGCTTACACTACCGAGGGAGACAACCGGCTGAACGTCGTCGTCGTACATTTGGAAACTTTCTGTGCGCATAATTTGAAACCAGTGGACGACGCTCTTGGTGCTGGTGAAAGAATATAAGTGAGGGTAAGCAGCGAGTTTTTGGCTGGTCGATATATTTTTCGCGTGCCAGCCGAATAGGAATGATAGACCCATATCTATTGCGCGGACGAAGATGGGTGGGAAGAGTATTGCTTGCCACATATTGGCTGAGCTTAGAATAGAACGCCGTCCAAAAAGCAGGAACAGGACTTGTGGTGAAGCTTTGACGAGGGCGTCAACCACACCATTTGACAGGCCAGCTGGTGACATTGCCGGTGCAAGAGCAATAAATACATTGACTTGATCGTTGAGCTTTGGGTGCACCGCCAGAGTTGCAAATGCTTGCGCTGTACCCTGCGAGAATCCGATATACGAGAGAGAAGGCGCACCGGTGGTTTCTAGGATGTACTGAATTGAGTCGGGGATATCATGAAACGCGAACTCGTCCATGGAGAAGTCCCAAAATGGGATGTCTGTTGGTGAGTGGTGAACAGATTTCTTCGAGTACTTATTCCCTCGATTATTCCCTAGCTAAAAGTTATTAGCAAGTGATAGGTTCCCGTGCTTATAATACTTACCCAGACATCATATCCTTTCTCCACAAGTTTGAATGGTAAGCACCTCTCCTCATCCGTGAGACAAACCCAAACCTCGCTATTCATAAGAAGTCCATGGTGAAGATATACAACATTCTTCTTCACGCTGTTCTTCCCATGATTAACTCTTTGGTCTTCCTCTCCCCTCCGCCAAGCAAGGCGATGTACCCCTAGAAGGTAGCCATCTCCAGTCTGGACAACATGCTCCTCGGCGTAGTAGCCATACAAAGCACAAAGATCGACAAAATCCGAAGCATCTCGGATGGAGCTTGATACATCTAGAAATGTCAGACGGAATCTCATATTTCGATTCTATCTTTCTTACCTTTCTTCCGAGTGACTGCTTTTTTGTCTGCTGGTGATGTGAATCGATTGAACAAACGTCTAGATGCTCGATAGAAGAGAGATATTATAGAAGTAGCTATGCGATATTTAGCAAAGTTCATAATAGACTCTGGAGGGATTCATACGCAACGCCAATGTGAGTATTCTGATGAACGCTTCTAAACCCACGAGAAAGAAAGAGCCCACAAGAGCAGCATATTCAGCCCTAATCACCGGTAAGTTAGTCAACTCATTTTATGAAATAGGTAGCGGTAGTTGTAATTTAAGATGTTTGGTGCGCTTACAGGTTCAACCGGCCAAGAAATGGAATAGGCGCCATGCTGGGAGTGACGTCTGAGGTTTCAGACAAGTAGTGCTCCTACCAAAGCTCAAGAAGCTATATCCCAGGAACTTCTTCCCCTATAGACCTCGAATCGAAAAGTAAACGCACGCCAGAACACCCAAAGAAATCTTGAGAGTTGAGGTGGCAAATATATGTAGCTGTCCAAGAACCTTAGATGAGAGTCGGGTTGAATCAGCCGAGGCGATTAGTTGATTATTTATGTTGAGAAGGCAGCCGAATGAATATGAGCGTCTAATATGAGATGAGTATTGAATTGCTTGCATGGCATCTCTCTGTCGCGCCACGAACATACCTTTCAGTGATGTCACATGCAACCCGTTAGCTCTCACAATCCCCCCCTTTCCAAGCCCACCAGCGCAATCAATTATTCGCAATCCAAGCTGTAGGCACTCTCAAACAAATCATGAAGGTTACATATCCATCGCGCACTCAAAAAACCCCGATTGCTGCAACAATGAAACCCTCATTATCCGCCATTTTCATGATCGCATGTGAAGATCTAAAGATGGTGAGGCGCGATTCTCAAGCCACGCTAACGCCCGCTGCTCGGCACGGAAAAACGTCACCCCATAGAAGTTTAATGCAAGGATGCGTGAACTTCACCAGTCGCGCACTGCATGCATGTTCCGCCTCGATGGCGTGGTTTTAGTACGATCTTCTAAAGAAAACATATCTGCAGGTACATCTACACCTAATCCATTCTCATCCAACTCAACGACAACTCTTGTAACGCCATACACTAAATAGGGTTCCATCGCGCTTTCAAAAACATTTCGATTGGATTGTAGAAGAATTGTATAGGGACGAGTGTGACTGCGAGGAGCGTGCCAATTGTCTTTGATAGGGAGGGGAAAGTGGTTTACAAGGCATTTGAGGAAGCATTTACCCATCCCTATACCAAGGAAACGATCTTCATCTGCCAATCCAAACAAATTACAAGCGAAGGAGAACAATAAAATGCCGTCCTCATGTAAAGACATCAGTATGCCTACCCCGTCTCCCTCCAATTCTACTATACTGTTAATTCTGACCATGTTTTGATGACAGGAGCCGCACTGGCAGCCTGCCTCCAATCCTCTGACTGTGTAATGATCGACCGTAACAAACCCTCCGACTGTCTCCGCGAGCCTCTCCTTAGCACCATGCCCACCAAATGTCAACAGTTAAAAAAGGGATACGGCGAGTGTAAACGTGGTATGGTGGATATGCGGAAGCGGTTTCGCGGGAATCAGCCCATTGCGGTGAGTAAGGAGTTGGAGGTAACCAGTGGGGGTGGTCAAAGTGGGAAGGGGTACCAGCTTTATGCAGGGAAGCCGGCGTTTGCGGATACGGCGAGGGAGACAGCGGGGAATGAGCCTGAGGAGAGGGATTGGAGGGAGGTGGAGAACGAGAAGTTCAGGAAGGGTTAGGGAGTATGGGGACGTGTTAATATGATAGATGGTGAAAATTTTAGGAGCCATTTGAAAGTGGCGGTATATATTGGCCGGTGATACTAGATTTGCATATTGCATTAGGCGGCGTTGGGGGGGGGGGGGGGAAGACAAATATCCAATCAATTGTAAGATACCAACTTCAATTTTCTTGCTAATAATCGGATTTGTGTACAGGTAAAGTCTACATGTATCACCTCTTCTTTTCAAACGCAAGTATATAGCAATCAATTTGCTATCGACTTCAAGCCGAACCACTCGGAACCAACTCCAAGAAACGGTGTTGTAATTTCTGGCAACCCACTACTAACATTACCATCCACATACCCATTCGGCGAAATAGCCTAACAAGTCATACCATAGGCCACCTTCGTATATACATAGACATTCACAATACTCCATTATCCACCAACGCCGACGGTCTGTGAGACAGTTCCGTAGCTTGCGCCCCAATCACAGGTGTAGAAAGCACAATATGGCTAAATCCAATCCTTGATCAATGTCTACATCTTAACCCGTTCCGTGCAAACACCATAAAATTTCGCTCACCTATCATTTGATGTAAAACATCTCACCGTTTGTAACCATACGGTTAGTTATGTATTGAGTTGTGCCTGGGGGGGGGGGGGGGGGGGGGGGCTTTCGAGCGGTATGGTTAATGGGGAAGAATTTCCTGCCGATGTAAGCTAAAATCCAGCTGTTGGGACAGAGTGGCAGCTTACTGCTTGTAACCAGGGAACTAGTCCAGCAAAAATTAGGGTTGATGGTGGTGGCATGATAGCACTGTAACTATTTGATCCTTGTTTTAGTGTCAAGTCTTAGTATGGTAGAAAACAAAACATGCTAGCAACGACCTCAAGAGTATCCCTTTGCTGCCTCGTATCCGTAACCTCACTTCCTGTGCTACCCGATATTCGTCTGGTAGTTATCACTATCATGGTTAACAACCACCATCTCAAGCTAATAGAAAAGTCTTTGCGAGAAGTGATTGATATATATGAAATTAGGACATATATACATTGAGAGGCCTTGCCCATATGACTAAGCCACTCACTTTAATTTTACCTTCTCCTCACCAAACCACAACTCAGCTATATACAATCCTCTTCCTGTTCCCTAAAGCTATCTCCTGTCCTATTCCCTACAAAGTTGGCTTCGCCGCAGCAGCAGCAGTACTGGCCGGCGACAACGCACCCAATGTCTGCACAAGTGCCGCATATGCCGGCTTAGTAGCATACGCACTGTTAAACAGCAAAGGATTATTGCTTGCTCTCCAGGAATCCGGATCTCTCACGCCCCAAACCGTAACACCAACACAATTTGCAATATCCACACAAGCCTTGATAGTCTGAACGTACTCAGCAGCTGCAGCGTTAACGATGTCAATTTCAGTGAGAGCGCATTCGGATGCAGCAGCGCAGAGCGCGGCGAGAGAAGCAGGGACGTTCTTAGATTCGCCAGCCATCAAGTGAGCTTGCGCACCGATACCATCGATGGGGACACCGGCTGCTATCCACTTCTTGACGTATTTTATCATGCCAGTTGTTTTGGCGTAATTGGATCCCTTTTCGACAGTACTGGAAGGTTTTAGTTAATGTGCGAGGGTTAAGGGAGGGTAGAGGAGTTTACTTGTAGTCGTTGATGTAGAGCTTGGCTTTGGGATCAGCGGCACGAGCTGCTTCAAAAGCGATTCTGACAAAGTCTTCGCCGAGCACTTTAGAAAAGACGGAGCTGCGAAGGCCACCGGACTCATCGAACATCTCATTGACAACGTCCTCGATATCTGTTAGGGATCAATTCAAAAGCGTAATTATTTCCAAAGACTTACCCATTGCAAGATCTTGCCAGCATAACGACCGATCTCAGTCTTGACATGGTTCTGAATAACAGTGGTGAGGGTAGCCTTGTCACTGATTGAAGAAACCCATGATGGCAATTGTGAATGCCAGACTGTGGTGTGTCCTCGTACGAGCTTGTCGTTAGTTTGTGCCCAGTTCACGAGTGTATCGAGACCTGCAAAGTTGAACTTGTCTCGGCTGGACTCGGTCGTATCCCACTTTCCACTAATGAAACAATCAGTCAAACGAGCTGATTCTAAACTGTTGTGATTATGCTTACCTATTTTCAGGTGTCAATTGCCCAAAGTCTGCCTTAAGAATCTCAGCATTCTGAGCATTGTTCAACAAGCTGGAGTCAGCGCAGGTGCCAAAGTACTGCTTTCCAAGAGATTTGAAGACAGCATCAATGCTTTTCTCTGTTCGTGCTCTGGGGGCTAAAGCGTTCTCCTCATTGCGTCCAATGAGCTCGGCCTCCCAATCGACATCACGGGTGATCTCATGCCAGTTGCTCGGTGCAGCAAGGGCAGTGAAGATTGGAGAAAAGAACAAAGTGTAAACAAGTGAGGAACGCATTTTGAAAGTTTTAGGTTGAGGATCGACAACTGGAATAAAGATAACCCAGGTCAAGAAGTCTTCAGAGTTTGCACTGCGGGGATCTCATGCTTATAAGCTACTCTCTAATTCAAGCGATCAGGCTGGAGGACATCGCCGAGGAACATCTTTCGAAGCAAGATAAATTCAGCCTGCGGAATAACTAAGGTTGTATATTTTGATTGTGAATAAATTGATAGCTGCTAGGCATTCTGGTATCCGAGGCCACTCGGCGCATTCATCTCCTGGCTGCCGAAATGGCAGTGTTTCGGAGTTGTAGTTCTAGAAGACTAGATGGAACCTGAGCCGCAAACAAGCCACAAAGATATCCAGAATCACCACCTAGGAGTTATTATTTATGAAATTTGAAAGTACCTCAAGATGAATACATCAGATGCAGAACAAATACAAATAATCTTCATTAGGTAACCCCCGTTTGAACGGTGGAAGGGATGATCGACACGCCGAGCCGTGAAAATCATGATCGCTGCTGCGCGTGATGGAAGCCCCACAGGTTACCAGGCAGCCAAGCAGAAGTTGAAGTCATGGGAGGTCCGCGATCACTCCGTCCTCTGTCGGAATACTGGTAGTTGAAAATAGCCTCATTGCAGACTGTGGGGAAGAATGGCTTCGCTAAAAGCCGGGGAAAAAGGCTGAACTTGGGAACTAGCATCCAATGACTCGAGTCTTGACAGAAGATCAATGACGTGGATAAATGGGGCTTGCAGATAATCAAAAATAACTTTGTGAAATAGAAACGCAAATCAGCTTGATCGTGAAGCAATAAATTCCAAAGAGGCACTGTTCGGAGAAACATCCCTCAGAAGCCGGTATAAGTATGCGGCTGAAGACATCCAGCCCACCCCTTGCCCTCCACGGGCTATCCAAATTCTATGATCTCAGAGGTTCCTGAGTTGCTGGGAAGTTGTGCACCAACTGCAGTTCCAAAAACTTGTTACTGCCGCCTATCATGTTCAGGCTGTTGTCCCAAATGTCCATCTCCATTGGCATGCACAGCATTTTGGTGTCGCAAGTCTTTTGCCAAGAGTCCTAGTATATAAGTAAGTAGTAGGTAAAAAAGGAAGTGATTGTGGATTGTGAATAGCAAGGAATGAAGAGCATCAAAACCACAGATGTTTTATCAAAATAGAGCTAGTGCCTGTGGGAATAGCATAAGGTTAATCTACTACCTTGCAAATTATGCTTTTCAGGAGCATAAGAGAGAATCGAACAATAGTGAGCATTTCGCGACTGCTCAGCTGGTATGGTTCTCTATTTGGCATTCGCACGACATTTTATTTCGAACCTTTCACTTAATTCGAGGTGGAGAACTGTGGGAACACTAATCCCTAATTTGCAAAATTGGTTCAGATGCTACTCGGTCATCCATTTGGAATTGCTTAAGAGACAACAAACCAACAATGTTGGTACATATCCAACAAAACAGCAATTACCTAAGAACCTTATTTCGACACCTTAAATACTTCAACACTGGCCTTATCACAAGTTGGCCTAAATAATAACTATACTACTCTAATCTCCGTAACCTGCACCTTCAACTTCGAGACCCACGGTCATCGAAACCTATCCTTGATTTTCGCTCTTTCACGGAATGGCAAGTGGCAAGCCCTCAATTGTGCTCCTACACGGTGGATGGCACACCCCAAAGACTTACTCAAAACTTACCACTGCTCTCAATGTAGCTGGATACCAAGTCTACACCCCGCAACTTCCATCTATCAGTGATGAGAGACCCCCAAAATCTGATCTCACAACAGACACAGCGTTCGTTCGCGATTATGTGACCAACCTCGTCGACTTAGGTGAAACTGTTATCGTTCTTATGCACTCATACGGAGGCCAAGTAGGAACCAATTCTCTTTACGGCCTTGGAATCAATGAGAGGATCAAAGAAGGAAAGCAAGGTGGTGTCGCTCAACTCATCTACATGTGCGCATTCGCTCTTACAGAGGGCAAGAGCATGGTTGACAAAATCAACGAATTCGGCCATGGCGACCTAATCCCTGTCCACTTCATCTGGGGCGACGATATGACCGTCACGGCCCCCGACCTCAAGACTACGATGATTGGCACCGGCGTTAGTGATGCTGAAGCTGAAGCATACTTGTCTACCCTTGTAGGATGGAATGGAAACGTTTGGTATCAAGGACTTGGTCATTGTGCTTGGAGGGAGATTCCGGTGACGTATATTCATGGGACGCATGATATGACCACGCCGTATATTTATCAGCAGTCTATGGTGGAGAAGATGAGAAACGAGGGTATACAAGTTGAGGTTGTAGTGTTGGAGACAGGACATTGCCCGAATTTGACAATGACGGGGGAGGTGGTTGCGATTGTTGAGAAGGTTGCTACGAGGACGGTTGTGAGAGAAAATTAGAGCTGTAAAACGATTGACTTCCTTGAGAGAATTAATGGGATATATACATATGTCATCAAGGAGCTATAAGATAAAAGAAGAAAAAATCATATATAGAGCACGACATTAAGAACGCATACTAGTTTTAAGCAAATCTTTCACATCAAAGAAATTATTCTGTAGGAAGCTCATTGTCACATGGAGGATTGCTCAATTGTCAACATCTAATGACTATTGAATAGGCAACCTCAAGCTATGTAATAACCTGTTACGTATAATATATACCCAGATAATATCGCTTGAAGTGTAGCGTCACATTTTTGCGTGACATAACATTAGTATAAAATCCTGATTCAATTTTATCATTTGACTCCTCGATAAGCCCGATTAGACTATCTTCAAAAGAGTGATTGAGGGTTTTGTCAAGTGACTGCCACGTGCCAAACACGCCAAGAATCTAGCGCGGCTTAAAGTGCCCTATGTAGACTTTCTACCCCGTCTGTGTTCTTACTCTATATCTCAACCCTAATTTGACCTTTCCCATCCCCTCACACGTTACTGGATATTGTTTTCATTCTTTGCGGTATCAGAGTTCTCGTGTGTTCGTCGACCTCCTATACCATTTTTCTCTCACAAAGTGTTTGCCTGATGACTCCACTGGATATTCTCTCTGGTACCTTCTCAGTCATCAACGGCGCAATCGTATTTGGTCAATTCGTGCTCAAGCTCTCGGATGTTGATGGCGACACAAGAACTTGCATCGCATTACTCGAACGAGTCAATCGAGATCTTGATGAAGCTGAGACACTCCGCAAACTGAAATACTCAGCAAAAGGACCAAAATGTAGGCAGCACCTCCGAGCACTGGAAGCCATTCGTGACACCAGAAATGCTGCTTTTGAAGTCGGAAAGCTGGTCTGTGTCCCAAAGAGTGGGAGTTTGGGGTTCAAGAATCGACTACAATGGGTTATGAGTGACAAAGAGTCATTTGTCACGCGTGAGAAGACCTTGCATTATTCTCATGTGGCTTTGCTTCAGGTCATCACAACTATGGAAAGTCGGTCTACAATAACGAGCCTTAACGACTCTCCGGATTCTCCACAGCCACCATACCATGAAGTCACTGTCGACCACCCACTGATTCCAACACCCAAAGCTATTTCTATTCCATCCGGAGAAAGATTCCACCTCCCGAATGGCCCACTGGCTTTGCAAGGAGGTCATTCTAGAACTCCAGAATGGGAGACCCCAAGCCAGAAATACATCAAAAGAACAAGTAGGTTTTACATTGGCGCCGTATATCAATAATATAGTCTATCCGGACTGACGGTCTATCAGGTTTCCCACACAGTCCCGCTATCACTGGATCAATTGCCACAGCTCAGAGATCTGGTACTTCTGAATCTCCCACACATCTGAGCCCCTCACCACATCCACACACTAGCAGCAATGCAACTGCTTCATTTTCTTCAACGCCAAATCAAAATGATGATTTGGATGATCGACTTATTTCTCGAAGAAGTTATACCTCATCTCAACTTCTTTTACGACGTGCTCGATGACGACCAGAGTGAGAATGAGACGACGCGCTAATTCGACTTTCACTACCTTCGGGTTGTGGTATAGATCCAGCCTGTTTGCTGGGGGTGTTTAGTTGCTTGGAAAATTTCCTGACTTGTCTAAGGATATCGAAAACCACCTTACTATCGTCGCAGTCACCACGCAGCTGCCGTTTTGTATATGTACGCACATCGTCATCGATAGACTCGGTATGTTTCTGCATAAGGCCAGGGAATCGGACCAATACAGCTACATTGCCATCTTCATCATGAGTCTCGTACTTTGAGAGAGGCTTTTCGTTTTTATTATACTTGTCCCTTTCTCGTAAATCTCGGCGAGAGGGCTTCCAATCAAACTCCCATACGGACGGTGATGCAAATATCATTTCTCCAACCACGGCGGCACGCATAACTACTGAATTCAAGCTTTCCAGCCTTTCGGTGCTATTCCGATCTAAATTTTGGAAAGGCTCAAGGATCTCATCAACAATATCGACTAGTCGGTTGACTCTCTCGAGTCGTTCCTTGGTTCGCACTGGGTCCGCTTGCCTGCCCTGGATTTTTGGCAGAAGGTATGCAGTTACAGCGCGCCATTGAGTGAAAGCAATTTCCGCATCTGGCCGGTGTTAACTCGGTCGCAAGAATCAGAACATTGGAATTACCAACCTTCGGAGAGCTTTGCTTTCTCATCTACAAGACCAAATTCTCGCATCATACCTACTGCATGAGGCGATAAAAGGGTGTGTCTTCTCGTTCCACAGAATTGTATATTTTGCAACAATATTTGTGATATCAAAGATGTTATGGCAGATTCTCTGGTCTTAGCCTCACAAAGCAGATGGGCGAACTCCGAGGCAGAAAGCTTTACGAGTGTATCTCCCTCCTTATACAGAGTTTTTTCTAGGTCTTCTGGTGTCGCCTTGATCTCCTTTTGATGATGATAGTCTCTAGCGAAATCAACGATTCCCATTCGGAGTGCCGTCACTTCTCTTCTGATCTTCTCATCGTCGGGGGCGTTCTCTGTAAAGTCCTCATATGTGAATATGACACTTTTGGTATGTGGGGATCGTTGAAGATGTGCTGGTGTTGGGGTTGGGGTGACCAGTTTACTAACGCCACCACCCATCGCTGCTGATTTCGCAAATGTGAAATCCTCTGAGAATTTCCTCACACTTTTGGTTGCGATCGAGCCATTTTCATCCCGAAACTGAGCGGGAGCCTGGTGAGAGTGATTTCATAAGGTGGGGTAAGTCATAGCGCTTGGCGGGGCTTCTTATTCGACAGGCTCGTACTTCCTTTTCATCAGGTGTGTGGCATGCATAAAACTAACCGATTACAGTAACATACCGTACCCAATTGCGGTTCTCGATCATGTCTCAATATGCAGTACTTGCATCCCAGCCTCCTCAGGGCGACTTCAGCTGATGACGGAGAAGCAGCCTTGCGACTCTCTGGTCTCGACCCTTACCCTCAACTCTGTCTTAATTGATTGTCTATCATTGACATTTGTCACAGAGATTCTATTCCACAGCTGTTGTGCAATGCTTTCACGCCCCCCACTTCATTTGTTGTCTTGAGCAATCCTCCTAGGTTGTTCCACAGCCTCGAATGATGTAAATGAATTCGATCAACGAGGCAGGATAGTAATGGCTTTGCACGATGGCGACCATCTTTTGGTTGGAATTGACCTTGGAATGACACGCACAGGTCAGTATTAGATGACTGTAAGCAGATTCTAATCAACCGCATGCTAATCCACTTTCCACTTCAGGCGTCGCATACTCGTGGAACCGTCGACCATTTAAAACAATTCATACCTGGCCAGGAGGGCTTGATAGACTGCCAAATGCACGAGATGACAAGGTACCAACAACTTTAATGTACAGAGACGGAGACTTACAAGGTGGTGGTGATTTACAACAATGGGGATATGGCTGCGATTTCGAGCAGCCTCGCGTAGAATGGTTCAAGAGATATCTCGATCCACAAGTCCTTCGCCGATTTCAGGATGCGAGACCGGACCGAGCCTATTCTTCGGAAGCTATATCACGATTTTATAAAGACTATTTAACAAGTTTGTACGACCATCTCAAATGGGTTCTCCGGTCTCAGAGTGGAGATTGGAGACGAGCGACAGTAGAATTCCTATTCAGCGTTCCGTCAACCTTCAAATCCCCAGCCATAAGTGAAAAATATCTCGGGTACATCAGGGCTGCAGGGTTTGGTCAAGGTGGGCCAAATCACTCTGTAGAAATCAGCCTTACAGAACCCGAAGCTGCTGCTGTGTATACTGTGACTGAATCAGCTCGTGGATACCAACCAAACGAAGTCCTGATGGTTGTTGATGCTGGTGGAGGGACTACTGATCTTTGCGTCCTCGAAATGACTGGCACAAACGAGCAACCCACTTTCAACGAAATGCTACCCGTTACAGGAATTGATATCGGCGCAACGAACATTGATGCAGCCTTCCAGAGGTTGGTCATTGATAGAATGGACCGAGCTGGATTAGATGTCTCCAACAACCCAGACTGGAAGATGGTGAATAGCACCGAGTACGAAGTACAGAAGTGCAATTTCGGTCAACCAAGTTCGCAGGTTCCATTTATTTCTATCAGGGTCCCCACATTAGCTACTAATTACGATAATGATGCATTTGGAATTAGGAAAGGCAGAATGCTTTTTACTCAGTGAGTTGTCTATAATCATGGTGACATGGATGCCGCTAAAGAGAGTAGCGATGATTTCAGAGCAATGTTTGACCCGCAGATCATTTCCATTGAACATGCAGTCCGAGCTCATCTTGATGCCTTTGGAAGAATTCACTCCCAGAAACAAGTGGTCTGTCTCCTTTTCACCCGTGCACTCCATATTATTACTCAATATTTCCACAGAATTATCTTGTTCTCTGTGGAGGGTTGGGGAGCTCTGCGTATGTAAGGACAGAACTGACGCAACGCCTCATCGCCGGTTCGCGACATCCCCGAGCACGCGGATTAGAGATTCTTGTTTCTGATGACCCGTAAAACACCCAGTCTGTAAACTAGCAAAAACAAATGCTAACAATTTGGATAATAGTCAATTAGCTGTAATGAAAGGGCTGGTTATCGACCGGCTAAGAAAAATAGAGACGGGTCAACCGGTGCTCAGGATCCGACGTGCCCGCGTCTCATATGGTATTCTCAGTGCCATCCCATATGATCCTAAGATTCACGATGGTGAGGACATTGTTACCGATCCGGTAGATGGGAGACAGTACGCAAATAACATGATAAAATGGATCATCAAGAAGGTTTGTACCCTGTATGTCTCCCTTATGCACTTGCTGATGGCAACAGGGCGAGAAAATAACTCCTAACAGCCTAATAGATTTGCATAAATGGACCTCGGCGTATAATCCTGGTGAAACGGTGCGTATCAAGAAGGATCAGATCGTTATATCTCATGCCGAAGAATATGAACTACCAGAAAGCCTGAATGACAGTATGTTCAAAGCAATATCTTCATTAGTTTTTGGTATTCACGTTTCTCACTTCTCATCTAGACAATGTTGAGCATCTCTGCGAAATCACTTCTGACTTTTCTCGCGTCCGAGACAGCGACCTTAAAGCAGTACACAAGCCTCGTCCCTGGCATAAACTCCGTGGAGAGCTTTACTACCTTTTAGAATATCATGTGAAAGTCCTCCTCGGACCCGCGGATATTCAATTCCAATTATGGTTCAGAGGGAGAAGATATGAGGATGAGGATCAAAGCTTAAGTCTCTTGTGGGTCGAAGATAACACAAGTGACGCGGAATTACGACAGAGGAGGTTGAGGAGAATTAGAGGCAGGCATGCAATGGCGAATCTTGCGTAACATATCGAGGGAAGTATATACGTGTGGATGATACCCAGGTTTGCTACATGGATTATTTTGCATTATATAGTTATGTTCTATAGAACTCTTAGATGAGGTTGGTCCCTATCTCCCTCTCATCAGATGCAGGGCTTCAGTAGATACTGTGTAAATTATCACTTTATCAATCCTAGTTTATGATACAGAAAGCAATATAACTGATTGAATTCATTATTAACCCAATATACGTAACACTTTCATCAAAAGATATTCTCCTTAAATTCCTCCTTTGGGGTCATTTCTACTTCCAGGGTCACGTTCTCCGTATCGGGTCGTGGTCCTTGATACAGTTAATTTTTACCAGTTGGGAATGAAAACGGTTTGCTCAGGAGTCGGCGAGCACACTAGCAGCCAACGGAATCCAACGATTCAAACCAGCCAGTAAGTTAGCCCTATAGCGCATTAATATTTTCGCCTAGCAAATCTCGAGTGATTATTTGTAACCATCGTTTCATTTCTCCTCAACACGCCTAGAGCTCACCAAATAAATATTGTGCCAGGTAACTCTATAGCTAGATACGAAACCTGTTGACGTAAATTTCATCCTTCTCTCTACCTGTCTTAAATTCAGACCTACTTACTAATTATATATTAGATTAATATAATAGTAGGTTTTTAAAAATATTGAAGCTTGAGGGCTCGCTAGGTCATAAGAGACTAGATCTCTAACTTGTCTAATCCCTCTGCTCTCATCATCTAGCCACAGTCAGCCACCGAGTCTAATCGCTAGTTGAGCTTGTACCGTTAATCTTGTTCACTAATATGCGATGATTGGGAAATGTGGCTGCTTGGGTTGTCGATAGAACTTTATCAGTGATTTTTCTCAACTGGCACAAGAGTAGGCCTCATTCATAGAGGAAATAACACTAGAGTATTAATACATCAACAACACATGCTCTTTTGACAAAAATTTCAAGAGTGACAGTATTAATTCTAACTTCTGCTTTCTTTTCGTTTTTACAAGAGAATGTCATGTTCCGGGGACGGTTCTATAAGCTATGCACTTTCCCGCGTGGGAAAAATGGAGAGGCTCTGGAAGCGAATCCTGCTGCTGCAAAAGCATACGGAGTCTCCAGGAAATCCTACCACTGCATGTTAGAATTTTAGTTCTGTAGGAAATGAGAGAGGGCCTCCTATAAAGCTTACTAAGTGTCAAGAAATACCCCCAGCGTGAAAAGACCCCACGATCGCATCTGAATCAGACATGTAAACGTACACTCGGAATTGCGAGTTCCCAAATCGGGCCATATCGTGAATACAACTGTGGCTCCTTATTAAATTGCTAGCCTCTTCGAGAACATTTGTCACAATTTCCTCGGGTAAATAGAAGGCGATCTACGAAGTTGCAGAAATGTGGTTTGGCCACGCCTCATGGAATATTGTTTGGGTCGATCGAAAGTCGACTAAGTAATATACCCATTGGCGATACGCGACGATAATTGAGTTCCATGGTACATGAGCAGTTGGGACTTGGCTCGCCTTGTATTCAATTACCTTTTTGAAAAACGTGGCTTAGCACAATGTATTGGGAGATGGGCAACGTCTCGAATCAATTTATTTAAATTTCATGCTGTATTTAGGGTGTTATCATTATTGTTCCTATAGCTAAGTATAAGAAGGTTGTCGCTCCTAATACTAACAGATACAAGGGCAGAATATATGTGATTATATCAGGACGAAGGTTGTAGTACTTTACTTCTCATTGTCAACAGAGATTATTTCAAGCTCATGTTATCATCAAGAGACTCTTAAGAGAGTGTATGAGTTTCGACATATCCCATCTATCCAAAGATACATGATTTTTGATGTATTTTCTCAACATATAAACACTTACAGTAGGGATATTTTGCCGCGTAGGTGGCACACTTGTAATATTTGCTTCTCAGGTTCTTTAGAATGTTCAGAATGATTGTGCCTTTTAATTCCTAATTCAACAAGAAGTGTATCCACAAAGAAGAGAATATTTACACCACCAACCCTGTTCCTTTTCCCTTAAGCCCCGACCTCTCCCTTTCTCTCACTAAGCAGTAAACGTAACATTCAAGCTGTTCTCCCCGAGCGCCCTGGGAAAGAACTCAACGGTAAGAGTAACGCTCTTCCCGGCCCCCTTTAAGGTGGTAACCCCACTCCCTGCAACAGTGAGTCCCGCTGCGTCCCAACCCCAACCACCATACGTCCATCTCGCATTTTGAAGCGGTCCCAAATAAACCGTCCAGTCGTCGGCAAGGTAGGTACCATCACTCTTGAGAGCTTTCACGGCCGCGATTTGGGGCAGACCGGCGTATGTGATGGGGATATGAAGATCTGAGGATGTGGAGAGGGCGGAGAGGGCGTATGTTGAAGAAACCCCTGGTGCGAGTGTTGGAGTGGCGTATTGGTAGATGGAGAGAGATAATGGCGCACCGTTGGAGAAGGTGAGGGTTAGGGTTGCTTTTAGGCCTGCGGACGAGGAGGTTGTATAAAGGGTTGAGAGGTACGACTGTGAGAGTGTCAGGACGCCAGTTGCGCTTATTGAGTACTGAGCACTTGTAAGTTTTGCGCCGGTTGAGCTAGTGATCGAGATGAGCGTATTGCCGTTTAGCTGGTAGCTCACCGACTGAGCAATGACTGGATCGCCGACTTTGTGGAATAAGTAGGCGGAGGAAGATTGCGCCGTTGCGCTTGGGTCAGTAGTGCTGTCTGCAAGTGTATTATTTTGACCTTTTACGGCTGAAAAAAGGACATCAACCGCAACAGAATCTTTCCAGGTGTTGGCCGAGCGATTAAACTGATCCGCGCCATTATCCCACATCATAGTACTATACCCATATTTTTTGGCCGTCCTCAAAAAGAAATCATAATATTTCCATCTCCCAGCAGTTTCCGTGTTGCCAGGGCTCGCAGACCATTCACCGATGAAAGTTGGGATGGTGGAGAAGTTCCCATGAAAGAGATCGAAGTCTTGAACCAGGGATGATTTATCCGCGTCCGAACCCCAGATCGTTTTCCCCCATGCGCCAAAGATGAAATCGTAGGGAGAGTAGTAGTGAAATTGGAGACCCCAAGGCTGTTTTGGGTATGTAGTTCCACGCTTAAACCACTGTGCTGTAAGTGCTGAATTCATATTTAATCCCGACAGCGAAACCACACGTTGAGGATTAAACCCTCCAGCATCGTTAATACTCTTGAGGAAAATATCATTGAGCTTGTTTAGTTCATCGGCATGAGCTTGGGTACTTCCTGTAGGCTCGTTGATGGCCTCGAAAATTAGAGCGGAGGATTTGCAAGCAAACCGGGAACCGATTTGATACCACAGACGGCCAAATTTTTCCTCAATCATGGTGAGGTTTGCGGAGGTGGCGGTGACGTCGGCCCAGTTCCAGCTGTCATGGTGGACATTTAGGACGACCGAGAGACCGAGAGACAGGGCTTGGTCTACTACTGTTTCGACGCGGTTCATCCAGGTGGTGTCTACCGTCCATGTTGGTGAGGCGTCCGTGAAGTGATTGACCCATGTTACTAGATCGTTTTGTTAGCGCAGGAAGCTATACTATAAGTAAGAGACCTACCTGGAATACGAACACTTCTAAATCCCTTTGCCTTGATTTGAGGAAATGTAGCAGTGGTGACTGGAGGATTGTTCCAGGAGCCTTCAGTCGGCAAAGCATCGAGCGTGTTCCCTAGATTCCATCCTGGATCTAGGGCTGCGAAGGCCCCAGAAGCTGAGATGGGCTTGAACGATCCCGCGCACGCCTGAGAAGCGACAGGCGCTGAAACCACTGATGTTGCTACGGGAGCTGAAGCTGTTGAGCTACTGTCAATCTGTTAGAGCGGCTTCGTGACCATTCAACTGGTTGAGTTACCCAGTTCCCGGCACACATTGAGAATACCCTTGCCAAATTTAGTAACGTTTAGCATATCTAACTTTTGACCAAATGCCTACATGTATTTCCAAAAGAACAGTAGAATCCTGTCACACAAGTGGTCAAGCCAGTCCAGCCTGAGCCACCACCTAGGAACAATCAGAACATGAATCTATACGAGGATGTATTGCCATTACACTGCTCATATGCCGCAGCCTGCGAGTAAACACCTTCAATGGCAACAGCCAAAAATCCCAGGATTGCTGACTTGTGCATGATGAAAACAAACAATCTGAGGGACGGAGATGACGTGCATCTGATTTACAAGCTGGAAACACCGTTGATATATATCTTCACAATTAGGCACGAGAGCCCGAGATCTCAATTTCCGTGCAATAATCCTCATACTAAGCCCAGTTGTCTAGCGAGGGATAATATACAACCGCATAGTTCTCGCCAATCGTATCGCTTTCTGTTGGTGGAAGAGCTATACTTAAGGTTGTAGCGGCTCGACTATCCGCCTCCACCCCCTTGTAGATCTATCGGCACGACCCCGATTTTGGGGTCTTGCGAGAAGAAGAACGTGGAATGTGGGGTATTCATTAACTAAAAGAAGTTGTGGAGGAACGAATGCCGAGAAATTTGAGAAAGACTTGGGTTGACAAGACGGAGAAATTATGGTGCCGAGGCAAGTTCAAATTTCTTTTGCCTTTTGTAAAGAGCCTAATATACAAGCTCGGTGAAGTTTAGACGAAGCGAGATTGAGTGCGAATACGAGGGTTATGGGAAGAATTTCAAGAACAATACTAAGCCATCTCGAAATCATGAAAGAAAAGGAAAGCGCAAGAGGTGATGTGAAGTGAGACGAAATTATTCTCGAGTCTTGCAATGAAAAGTGACAGTTAGATTTATGCCCTTTCGAGCCTCTCCGAGGGGGTGATGGTGAGATACGATAGAAATAAATGAATCAGTCTCATGCTCAGAAAGTCGTGTACAATAAAACACCTCGGTTTCAGTGTTATCCCCAAAAGAAACAAATCCCAAACAAATGACCACGTGACGTGCCCCAACACGTGAGAAACAGGTACATCACAACCTGGCATATCTTCGGTGACGATCTTACAGAGCCTCACTCGAGTAGAAGATGAAAATAGAGGAATAGCCAAGAGATAAAACAATAAGATCTTCTTGAGATGTCAACATGATCTGATATCAAATAAAGCATGACTTGGTGGACGACTGAAACCCCAAGACACGTACAACATTCCAAAGTAGAACTGAGATCTGTGTATCAAACAACGATAAAGAGTTTCTGACAGGTCTTTGATAAGATCTATGATAAGATGAACATTTCAGGGCTGGATCAGGAACTCTTACCGCAAAGAAAGTTCGCGTGATCAGACAATTGTTGCAGGTTTAACCTTCGCATTAAGGTCTTCCTTCAACGTCATGTTTAGGTGAAGATCAAGTAGAGCGCAACATCACCGTGGGACTGGGAAAGTTGATCGACACCCTCACGACCATTTTTGTCCCTTTACCGTGGACAGATATTCTTCCTCGAGGTCATGTAGTACTGTGTTCGGTCGATCTGTGTGCCAAGTTTCCGAACGTCGTGATACGAGTTTCGTAAACCAGACGAGGTGGATCGCACAGCCAACCCAATTGGTAGATGACGTTCTTCATGCGATGAATTGTAAACAGGCAGGACCACTTGTTCTCGCTGCCCTGAAGAGTTTTCAACCCTTCCCGGATCGTGCGGAGGGGAGGGGGTGGAAAGGGTTTTCATGCACTTGATGCAACTCTCATCATCTGGCGTATTCGCGACATGAAATTTTGCAGCCAGAGAATTCCAGAACGCAACACGATTCTGGCGTTCGCATGATGGCGGCTAGCTAATCGATCGTGCTGGTGGCGCCCATCAAGCAGTCAGCGGTCCCTGAATTGGGCGAAATGCAGCAAAAAACGTTGTGTAGGTGTGTGGAAGACACAAGATCAAGCCTGCGTGACATGCAGCAGTGTAAGAATTTAAAGCAAAGAGGGTCCGCAGTCAGGACCAGCCAGTGAAATCAAAGGAAGTGAAGCCTGTTAGCCAGTGAGAAGTCACTATGAGGAAAGAAAACTGGGCTGTGAGGTAAGAGTCCTGCAGTCCTGGTGTGCTGCTATTTTCAGGGTTTCGCTTCATCGCTTCGCCAGAAGGACCGCTGAACGCCGATGCTGGTCTCTGGGTGGGTCGTCGCGCAAACATCCTTCTCTTCAAACCCTTCTGCTCCTACTTCCTCCGCTTCCCTGTCATTCCTTTACAACACAACACTCGTTGACCCATCACGCTTCTTCTTTATTACATCCTTCGTCCCTTCTTTTTTACTGCCACTCGTTTCGAAACGCACAATAATATAATCAACACATTTGTCTTTTACTTCGGACTTTTTCATCGTCGAACCCCAATAACACTTTATTTCGGACAAAGACCCGTATTGAGACCCGCAATTACAAAGACAAAGCATAGGGAGGCGAAAACACAGCTCGATCACCAACACCTTCACAACTGCATCCTTCAAGAACTTGACATACGCAACGGTCAAGATGCATTCGCGGCGAGTTCTAAGTGTTCTCGCGTTGCTCTTCACCCTTTCTCAAGCCAATGTTGGTGTGGTTGAGCGACAACAAAATGGAGGCACATCAACTGAGCAGAGCGTCAAGGCAGCGACAACCCCATTATCAAGTTCATCCTCGGTGAGAAGCACAGTGGTAACGACACCTTCGTCGTCGACTCCGATTAGTACATCTACACCAATCTCGACATCGAGCACACCTATTTCAACCTCGTCGACCCCTACAACATCCAAACAAACATCATCCGAGTCCCAGCAGAACACCGAGACGCCGACAAGCTCAACACCAGTGCAGACTAGCAAAGCTAGCACAACAAGTAAGGCCTCAGTTTCGCAGACCACCCAGGAAGTCACCCAAACCCCTGTTGTTGTCCCAGTCACCAGCGTTATTACTATTAGCGGTAGTCTCATTACCAGCGTCGGCTCCTCTACTAGCACTAGCACCCTCCCTACCGGTACCGCAACCCAACAAACAGACAAGAAAGCTGCCTCAAGTGGAATGAGCACTGGTACCCGAAACACCATTATCGGTGTCGTCGTTGGAGTAGGAGGAGCAATCATCTTAGCTGGTCTTTTCATCGTCGCATGGAGAATCTGGGGTCGCAAGAAGAAGGAAGATGAGAGCGATGGATTGATGGGATTCCGAACTGGAAGCGCAGCGGGAGAGAAGACAGGCAGTAGCGGCGCAGCAGCACCAAATCCCTTCCAATCGACTCTAGAAAACTACCACAATCCAGCACGTGTCAATGCATCGTCGAATTTCTAAGCATGCGAATATATAGCGACAGTTCACGGTTATATTTGAGCAGAGGAATGTAGCAGCGAGCGAATAGCGAATGGATGGAGTCCTTTTCTGTGGAATTAGCTTTTGAGCGTCAAATTACATCAAATCATACAACATACACACACTGCATCTGGTTTCTCTTCTAGTTCTAGTCGGGGGTATATTAGAAAGGGGAAGTGGATACTCGTGGTATACTCAGGTATAAATCGAGCCAGTTGTAGGCGTACGCATACTTTGTTTTTTCCCTTTACGATACGATTGATACCTCTGCATAGCACTTACACTTGCCTTGGGGCATTTTATTCATGTCTTGGTTCTCCAGCGATTATACTTGCTTTCGTAATAAATAGATAGATGTGGTCGATCCTCTTGTGGGGAGGGTGAGATGGATATGAATGGAAAAGTTATATAATACCAACATACTTCTTTCTCATGGGTTTAGAACATGTAATTGCCAAACGTGAACTTTTTCCTTGCCCTGGCTAGTTTCTTTATCCCGAGGCACTGGTTCTGCCGTCGATATATTGTTCCGTTCTCAAATAAACATCTTCCCGTCCAGCATGTTGGGGATAAATTGCACTCTATCTGTTACTTTCCCCTCTCATATCCTCCCCGTGCACTCTCTTCAATATCTAAGTCAGCCTCGCGATCTATGCAAACTCAAAGTCATCACGCTATCAAGCAAACTCTAAATTCCTACCGCCACTACCGCCAACAACAATTTGTCAAATACCCGAAGAGCACACCACAGAACTGAGGAGCTATTGCTCACCGCCACATGATGACTGAAAATAAAGCACAGCCACATGTAACCTTTCATTCAGCTCACCACCGCTTCTTCCGTTTCCGAGCTCCAACATCACGACCACAATTCTACGATGAAGTGTTGGGTACAAAGCGCATCAAGCGCTTTGGGATCTGGTAATGTAACGTCAAACCAACAAAAGGAAACACAAACATGCACACATGTACATGCACATGCGCAAGCGCAAAAACAGAGGGTTGCAGAAGTGAGGCTCACCCGCGCGTGATCTCCGCAGCTTGCAGGTTCAAAGTCCAAGAGAGAGACGCTGGGACTTTGACTCGGCATAATCTAGGTCCTAGCTAGTCGATCATCGTTGGGTGAGGGTTCGGATTCGCGTGAGGTGAGGTCTGTGTTGGTGGTGGTGTATCAGGCCTGTTTCATATGTTGGACAGCGAACACATCGGGGATTGGGGATTTAAAGTTTATCGGGTGTCGGGAAGTGTTTTTGGTGAGTTTGGAGAGCGTTTGTGCGGAGATTGGGGAATAGCTATGATACTAGTAAGTAGGGCTCGAGAGTGTGTAAGTATGTTAGATTGCCAGGATCGGAGTTGAGGCCGATGACCTGAGAGCACTTGAGTAATTGACTCCAAGGCTGCTACCATCGATTTTCCGGGGGGAACAAGGGAGGAGGTGAGGCAGCCTTCAATTTCGACCAGGTTGAAGTTGAGTCTTCCTATCCATAGGAAACAGATTCCGTGACTTGGAGGCTAAGACTGAAAAGGTCTTGATTTTCCAGTTTTCGAAATTCAGATGGATAGGAAGGGGTGAGGTTAGATTTTCGATGATATTTTCCAGCTGTCGGTTATTAACCTGTAATGGGATCTCCGTTTCGATGTCTAGGACTCAGTCTCCAATTTGGAAAGCCGAAGTGACTCAGGTGACCTTGAAATTGGCGTTGGCTCTCTCCGCCCGTGCCATTTTCGCCCTGGGCTTGGAGATTCCTTAATGAGAGCCTTGGAAGATTCTCGACGCCGTACGGTTGTTCATGTGCATATTTTTGGTCAATAACCATCTTCTGTTATTATTATCTTCGAGACAGCATACATCACATCTCCTTATGTTCTGATGGTGCTGGACACCGGGCCCTGAATTTATCTCCTATAAAGTCTAGAAAGAAATAAGCAAGAAAGCCAGCTGGGTATGTTAGAAAGCCTCTCTTCGTCAAGCGCAAAGACATGTACATGGGAGTCTTCAGGCCAATATTCCGTTTATTCTCGTAACTTAAAATCCTTCATTTCCTAACTGCCTCTACCATTGTGGTTTACTCATAGAAATCAGCTCCAAGTCTGGTCTGAAAGTCACAGCACTCGGATAGACCCGTTATCTATCCCAGTAAGTAGACATTTCTCAACCAATACTAATGGTTTGGTAGAGTGGTCGTTGCGTTATTATCAATCTCGCAAAGAATACCATGTGGTGAAATAGGTGTGTGGTCTAGGAATAGCACCCTTGAATCCTATTTGGAGTTAGCATATCAGACGTTCCACTATTCGTTGAGCTTGCATTACGAACTGCTTAGAATGCACAGAAAGCATGTGGTGAGCTCTATGAGTTACTAAGAAAGTCTAGCCTCCATGCTGTGCTTGTACACATCCAAACTGAAATTGCTAATCCCGAATGTGTTATTACCAAGACTAGAGACAATCAAGTATAAGAATTAGCGAGTCATGCTAGATCCTGCAAGAGGCACCTGAACAAACTTGACAAGATTCTCACGATTCACCATGATTTGAGCGAGGCAAAGGGCAGCCCGAGGAAACTTTGGCAGCGAGTCTAGCTCAGCACCAAGGAGTCTGCAATGGTAGCAGTTCATGCGAAGATAATACACCTACTTCTGTGATCTCGACGGTTCTTCATATGTTTTCCCAGGATAGCAAGGAGGAATGGAACAACTGATTCGCCACCGAGGGGGAGCTGAGCTGTTGGATCAGAGGGCTCTAGTAGAATTGATGCAATTGATGCAATTGAACCTTGTGCCAAGTGCTGAATATATTGGAATGATTCATTTTCTAAATCTAAGGAGTGGTGTTGAGAGATGGTAATCTCTCGAGCTGTTCTACGCTAAGCTACAATAGGCAAGGCGTCATCTCTTGAACTGACATGAGCTCGATGGCGATGATGTTATATTATTTTCGGAAGCAAAGGGTACCTCTTCCCATGATCCTCCTACGGAGCCCCCACAACTAGAGAATAAGCTTTGTTTCCTACTCCACATGATGGGAGGGATAAAAAATATGAATGGAGTTGAGACCCATAGTCTACATCAATTAAGCAAAGAGCACGATGGCAAATTTTCACGTCAATTTTCATTCTCCTTAAATGAGTCTTCTGAAAAAACTCTGAGCTCTACCCTTGATCCTCCGTTATCAACTATTCTCGAATCCGCCTTGGAAGAAAGCAGGCATGACGGGGCAAAAATCAGTGGTTTTTTTAATAAAGGGAACCAAACTTCCAAGAACCTAAATTCGAATTTCGAAAGTGATACTGAGACAGAGGCAGCTAGCTTTTCAGAAACTCTAGAATTTATCAGGAATAATTACGCCTTTCTTCTAGACCCATCATATCGCCAGGTGAAGCACTTATCCTACTAAAACCTAGCCAAACCCGTTTTGGAACACGGTTTGAAGATTCATTGGTCATTATCAGGTGGATCTTTAGGGAGAGTCAAATTGGACTGCTTTCGGATCAGAGCCTGAATCACCAGATGCTTACATACATGCGCTTTCAATTGATAGCAGAAATCCCACTGTAGGAAACTGAATTTCCTAGCTCCAGCACACGCAAAATTTAGTGAATAAGGCCTTCTGAAGTTGAGCGAAGGCTCCCATTTTAAGAATTGTATTACTCTTCCGTTTGTCCTATTCCTCCTCTTTCCGTAGAGTCAACCGATACGTAGCGGTTTCTAGAAGAAAGATATTCTTCTGACAAGTCTTGCTGAAGGACCACACATCAACAGTGAGCCCACATTCTATCACGGCATGGTCCTCAATGCCACAATTCTTAGCTTCTGGTTTTGGGAATGGACCGACTTCCTACAAACGAAGAATTCCTTGTTGAGAAGGTTAAGGAGTTTACATCCCACATAATATCATTTGACCTTCCCTTTATTGAATTAGAGAGGCACCTCATAGCAAACGACATTGATATGGATTTAGCAAGCCTATTACAACTTATGGGTCTAGTCAAGCAGGGAAACAGGCTCTGGGTTCGATTGAGGATGCGAATTCATGAGGCTGGCCAGCAAGTCGCGCATAAAAATCCTCTACCATATGAAATCATTGAAGCAAGTTTCACTGCCCCGGTTTATGGGGTATTGAGAAAATTTAAATAGCTAGACCTCACTGGAGAGTTTGAGACTTGGGCCTTGAGCGCAAAAAGGATTCTCAAAAGCTGAAAGGTAAAGCAAGATGAGATTGTATTTTAGTGTATTGGGAGAGACAGGCATTAGATAAGTATAGCTGAATATAAGAATTGGGCATGAAAAGTTTTCTTGAACTGACTAAATCTGAAAGCCAACGTTGTCCGCTGAATCATTGCTGGTTACCACTAAAGCTTGAATGTCCGAAATGGGAATTAATTTATTCGAAATTCCTTGTACCCATTACGAGAATGAATCCCCTCCCTCTAGCTGCCCACTTCGATAATATATCTTAGCTTTATCTAAACGAGGACATAGTTGCGGTATTGTCTCCATGGGTTAGAGATCCTTTTTTTCTCGGATATCGATAACCGAAGTGTGGGGAAGTGGAGCCAACTTTTGGGGTTTACCCCACAGGACCCCTAGAAATCCTCAACACCCTTACCTTTCTCTATTTCTTAATTTGAGTCAAGAAACTTGTTCTTGAGTCAAGAGTTGCATTATTGCAAAATAATCTCCTTTCGCCATGTCATCGCCCTCAAATAGCAAAACTAAACGTCCAGTAAGTTTATTGACGCCAGAACAATTGAAGCAGAAGCGCGCATTAGATCGTGAAAGTCAGCGACAGACAAGGTCAGCATTAACTTCCTGAGGTAACTTATATAATTCACTGCTGATCTCACTAGATTACGGGCCAAACAGACTGTCGCTAATCTTCAACAAAAAGTGGATACCCTAACCAAAGAACTGGAAGAATGCAAACTCGAAATCGCAACCTTGAAATCAGATCACGTCCTAATAACTACTCGGCCTCTACATTCTACAACCCTTGAAATTTCCGAATCATCCGGATCTGGTACCGAAACTCCCCTTCTCGACTTAACTGTCCGGGATAAACTTCCATCTTCTCATTTTATGCCCATTCAAACCTTCCATGACAACTTCTTTCTCGACTCAGAGATCAGCACCGATGATCCAACAACCACCGGCCTCCTCGACCCAACTCTTCTCTCCCATGCTGGCTTCCCCTACCATGACGCACCACCCCCTTCTCTCAGCATTCAAGTTTGGGAAGCTCGTCCATGTCAACACCCTCCAACATGCAGGTTGGATAAGGTCCTTATTGATCTCGTGGAAAGTAGAAAGATGCTAGATGCGTTTGGAGGAAATAGGGTTGAGTTTGGGGATACAAAATTTCCTAGTGTGGCAGCGCTTTTGAATCCCAAGGTTCAGGAAGGGGGGCATCCGCTCACTTGTGCTGTTGTTTCGGTGAGTCCTATTGGCCTGGAGCATTGGGGGAGGAGAAAGGGAGAATACTGAATGGAGAATAGGATGTCATTCATGGGTTGGCCTTTTTGGCCTTGCCAGAACAGGCAGGTTTTTCATTTCGAACAAGTCGACTGGGAACTGACTAGATGTAGATAGCAGTGATGTATATCATATGTACCCTCCTGCGAGTCAGTTACCCTTGATTCCTTCCAATTCAATACTGACCATCGTAGTGGGAAATTACGGGCACAAAAGAGAATTACGATGCGATGCCTTCATGGCTGCGACCCGGCGCCTCCCAAATAGTCACAGCACATCCAGCCTGGGTTGATACATTCCCTTGGTAATATCTTCCCATTCCCTACCCTTCTTTCCCTTCATGTTTCTCCTCGATCAAGCCCCTGACACTCTCACCATAACAGGCCCAGAGCCCGCGACCGCATATGCCAATCCTCCCATTACCATACTTCCCTCCACTACGAGACCTTCAAAATCGTTTGCAACCGCTCCATTTCTATTAACTGGCCCTATGAACACGGCGATGCCCTGCTTCAGGTTGGAGGGTATGACAAGGGAAATGGGAGAGGGGAATATATTATTAATCCGGTTTTTTTGAGCCACATACGGAGACTGGAAAACTGGACATTGGGGAGGGAATTTGTTGAGCTGTGAGTATGACCTGGTGGGATTATTAGCGTCGGTGTTTGAAGGGATGGGCTAATAGGAATGACAGGTTTCCGGAATTTGAAGGCGATGTAAATGTTGCCAAAGAATCGTGATGGAAGGAGCGATATCACGAACCCTCCTAATAAGAGCCGCCATACCGAAGATGAGCGAATTTATCGCGCAGCAATATTAAAGTGCTTTTATGGGAAAGGAGAGTCGCTATAGTGTTTCAAGCTCTTCCGATGTCACATTAGGTATGAACTTAACTTTTATACCTTTCTTGGCACATGAAAGGCGAAAACAGTGACCTCTCACGAATCTATTCAGGCATCATGCTTACCTCGCAGACAACAACACAAACCTCTTGGCGCCACCTCAGCTCCCTCTCATTCGTCTATTGCGCTGCATAACCCGCAATCCTCCTCACTCAACCAATTAATTTTCTTCCCTCACCAGCATTCATCACATTCCTGATCACACATGCTTTGCACAACTCGTGCACAACTCTCGCTTGCAACTCAGGGGTTATGCGAAACGCAAAGTAAGCATTCAAAAAATGACATCATACGCTCTGATTCGCTGATTCGCTTGCTCACAGTGGCAGTGCGGGTTGCGAGCCTCATAGATTCGCGGCGGGAGTCGTCATCTAATGTATTTTAAGTTGGATGCGACAAGGCTGAAGCGATTTGTTGGTTACGTCTCGACGTGGCACAAAGAGGGAACGGGGATATATAGATTGGTGTGGATTATGAGTTTGAGGGAAGTGGCATTCAGCGACATTCCGATTTCAACTTTGTCAAGCGTGACGGGATTTAAAGTTCACCACCTTAAGACCTCAACAACGTAATACCTCAATACATTTTACAACAAACAGACATTTTTTTCTTAACAATATCAACATGGCCGACCTAAAATTCGGTTACACAGATGCGCAACCCCAGCGCCAATATGATGTCTCCCCCATTTCACCACCACAACCATATCACGATCCCACCTCACAATCACAATTTCCACCCCAGGCCGGCGGCGCATCACAACAATACTACACTAACCACCCTGCCCAACCCCAAAATCCCCACCAGGCTCAAGCAACCTCCTCTTCAAACAGCTTCACCAAGACCCCAACCTGGAAAAAAGGAAAAGAAGTATTCGATAAAGGTTGGACAGCATTCGAGAGACTTGGCCAACCAGTAAATAGATGGACGAATAAAATCGGGTCCGAAGCCTTTTGGCCAACAAGCTTAGACGTGGAATCAGACAAAGCCGCTCGAATTCTAAAATCATTTTGCAGTTCGTCCTCCTTTATTACCTCCCCGTTCCCCTCTCATTCAAACCCAAACTCTAACATATAAAATAGCTGATGGATTCTACGCCGACCGCCCCCTCGCACCAGGAACACCTAAACAACAAAAATCACTTGTTAAAATCCCGCAATCCGTAATCCAAAACTGTGTCGGCCTCGCAATCTTCACCACCATGCGTACTGGCCTCTGGGTCTCCGGCGCCAGCGGCTCAGGTGTCTTAATTGGTCGACAACCAGATGGATCTTGGTCTCCGCCATCAGGACTCCTCATCCATACCCTAGGCGTAGGATTCATGGCTGGAATCGACATCTACGACTGTGTGATTGTGATAAATAACTACGACGCTCTACATGCATTTAGTAAATACCGGTTGAGTCTTGGAGGAGAAATCAGTGTTACTGCGGGGCCTCTTGGGACGGGAGGTATTCTCGATGCGGATGTTGGGGGAAAGAGGGATCGTAGTCCTTTGTGGTCGTATATGAAATCTAGGGGGTTGTATGCTGGTATGCAAGTTGATGGGACTGTCATTGTTGAGCGCAATGATGAGAATGCTCGGTTTTATGGAGAGCGGTTACCAATTTCAGCAATTCTCGCTGGAAAAGTTAGGAACGTGCCCATTGGGGTGAGAACACTTATGGAAGTTGTTAAAGAGGCGGAAGGGAGGAAGGATTTTAATCGTGCAGTTGTGGATGCGATGGCGCAAGGCATGTATGGTACGCCGGGTGATATGGTGGTTGATTCGAGTATGATTCCGAATCAGAAAGAGAGGGAACAGTATCTAAAGGATCAAGAGTGGGAGCAGTGGCCCGCGGAGGAGTTTGGGTACCAAAACCAAGGAGCCATGCCAACAGGGGAAGCACCACCGGCTTACATGTCTGGTGCCTCCGCTTCCACACCCGCAGATGAAAAACACACCTACCGTTCCGTCTCAGCTGAATCTTCATCGTCCTTCGAGAATCCACCAGCTCAACCTCCTCGCCCTTCCCCATCCGCTGCCGAAGAAAAGCAAAGACTCGCAGAGAGAGAAGCGGAAAATCCTCCACCTCAACCTCCGAGACCGGTAACTATAGAATATGAGGATGGGATTGAAACAGTGGAGGAGGCGAATGGAGAGGTGTGGCAGAAGTGGCCGGCGAGTGCGGGTGAGGATATCTATGCCGCGACACCGATACATACTGGTACTGAAGCACCAAAGAAAGATGCGCCGCCGCCTGATTATAGATATGCTTAGAAAGATAGAATAGGTTGTTCCTATTCTGAAATTGGAGGGTTTGCCTGCATTTTTAGCGAATAGATGGCGTTGGTAACATCAATGGATCATGGTTCTCATAAACTTTACGCTGTGTCTTCAAATGGAATTTTAATTCATCAAGAGTTTAGGTTTTTTGCGTGTCATTGTTGGCAAATTCAAATGAACACTCGTTTTGCCTCGGAATAATTTAAATCAGAGAGAACCCTTCTAAAAGCCTCATCCTTCGTTTAGTTCACGGTATACCTACCATGACTTAATCTATTAACGTCTATCCCTGCGTGGCGGAAAGCCCTACGTGCCGGAAATTTGATAGGTACTTTGACTTCAAGTATTTTAAAATCTGTACGTACCGCAATATCTCTTCTTATTTTTTACAAGTTATATTCTATGGCTACTCCCAGACACCCTAAATGCCTCTGATTAAAAATTGAGATTATAGCTCTGTAACGATCCTCGGGTCCGGATAGCTATCTGGGCCCTGTCTTGAGGTATAGGAACGTAGGGTTTAGATTATAGATATATAGAGAGAAATAGTTGGCACGATGTTCCCCAAGGGTTATCACAGTTGCTTTAGTGAAGGTACTTATTGAAGTTACTAAATAAAATATTTATTTGAGTTGAGCACGAAGCTTTTATCTAAGGAAATACTATAACTTATATAGAACCTTCTTACTCCTAGGACAATAGAGTGAGAGGTAGACAAAGGACAATTGTCTCTTATATTAAGCCTCGTCTCTTGTCCTCGATTATATAATCTAGTTATATAATTCTTTATATTGACTTTCTAGATTCTTTATATTATATAATAATAACTAAGCCTTAGGCCTAGATTATATATAATAAGTAAAATTATAATATATTAATAAATATAAAATAATTTATAAGTAATATTATTTATTTATTTATCTTATATGTGACGTTGACATTTCACATGTATCTTAGTCGGGTAATTGTCATGCACAGGACAAGTTAAGAACAGGCCAACCTCGGACTAGAGCCTGTGCGCCAGGGGTAGTGAAGCTTGAAAAGGAGCTTGGGATCCTTCTTCTTCTTTTCTTTTGAGTATATTCAAAATATTCTTCGATATAGCCTATTAGCTCTAGTATAATCAGACTCATATTCGCTCCCACAGGTCTCAGAGCAGTACCGGGGCTAGTGCTGTAACAGATAGGAGCTTCGTACTCAACTTCAATTAGTATTCTATATAAGTTTATTCTCAATACTTAATAATAGAATTAATTTCAAGTAGTTATCGCTAGTAACTGACTTTACTTTAATATTAATATTAACCTAACGAACTTGTACTCACGTGAGTACCGACAAGAAAGTAGAATTATTATAATTAATTAACGTACTTCACAAGCGAGTGGGCCACCCAAGCGAATGGGCCAATTTTCCTTGGCATTATATAAAATCATTAAATATCTCAACAATTAATTAATTAAACTATTCTAACTCTTCCGTATTTGAATCATCAGAGGTGTCTATAACATTTGGGCAGGTTCGTACGTTATGACTAGGTTGTCCGCAACATCTACAGCATCGTTTTGACGGCTCGCTTTGCTTCGTACGACCTCTATCCTCTCGCAAATCAGCTTGCAATTGTATATTAGCCTCTCTTTGAGCCTCTGAGTCTTGGATATCTTTAACTCTAACTACTCCTCCTTCTTGAACACGTCGTTTTTTCGTACGACGACGTCGGCTAAGCAAATCATTTGCTATACAAAGTATAGTAATCTTTTCTCGTAACAACGTCAATTTATATATATGACTTATTGTACCTTTTATAGCTTGATCAATGCCCTGCAAAATCATAGTTAGCGAACTATTCTAATGTCGTACAACCTAGTCCTTAAGATATATTGATTGAGATTACAACTCAAGTATATTACTTGGAGTTTTTGGTTCCTAGATTATAGATAAGGTTAGCGATAAAGTTAGTATACAAAGTCAAATATCAAGTTATAAGATTATATAATCAGGATTGTATAGAACAAGTCCTATAGCTTGAAATCCTGCTCGAGCGTTTAATATAGTCATTGTCATACAAAACACTATATAGAAGGCAGAAAAGAAATCCTTCTTTGAGATATAAGTAATATATATATATATTAACTTCTTAATCTTAGCTCTATATAACCGTTTTAATAGACTAAAACATCTAACATCAAGCAGCTAAAGCTTGTGAGATAAATATAATAATATACAAAGAGTAATAATATTCTATTCTTTGCAGTATTTCTCAAACTTGTACAATTAATAACTTTCGTGTCCATCAACAATCAAAAGACAATATCTACCCTTCGTACGACTCCTTGTATACTAATTGAAATGTTTAATCCAATCTACCCCTCGTTCATTTATTGTCTAGCTATTTGATATAACTATAACTACCCAATCTACCGGTATAGATATATTTTCGTACCAAGAAGAGAGGTAGATTTTCCCCGCAATAATAATAAATAGCGGCAATATATATCTATACAATCTAATGCCCTGGATTACTATAATCTATTCTCTATTGCCTTGCTATGTTATATGAGGCCTACTATGCCACTTAGCTACTATAACAACCATTTCCGAGAATATCTAGCCCATTAAAAATCCCGTCTCGTTAAAGTTATAGATATCCTCCTTACAGATTCTATACTTGTTGATTATATTTCGTATGAGCTAAAATTACGTGTTATATATGTCAGGATCTTTGTATTTGACTCGTTAGTAATCGATTTTATATGTAAAACACGTAGAGAGTTATAGTTGTTGTCGTACGAAGTTTGAAGTCTAGTTCTTTTCAACGCGTCCGCTATCGTGTACTATAAGTAATCGATTTGCTATATCTTTAACAGTACTACGCCGAGAAGAAAATACTCGCGAATCTAAGTCAAGAATATATCGTACAATAGTTTCCTCTTCTAGTTTTGTAAGCTTTTGAGTTTTGTTGACGATATCAAGTCGTGTAGGTGTACCTTGGATTCGGCGATATAGGGTTGTATGAGGCACTTTATAAATTCGTGTAGTTTTACGAATATTAGCTTTAGAGTTTTGTCGTACAAATTGAACAGCTAAAAGTATGTCAGATTCATTCCACGAACGAGTCATTTGTAGTTGTTTAATAATTAATATATTTAGTTGAAAAAAGTAATGTCAAGGAAAATTGGCCTATTCGCTTGGGTGGCCCACTCGCTTGTGAAGTACGTTATAGTTAAGTATAAAGCTCTTATCTAAGGAAACTAACTAGACTTATATAGAACCTTTCTGCTCTCTGATCGATCTCATCAATAATCGATCTAGTCGACTTTATTGCTCTAATCGACCGTCGACTTAGTTGATTATCTGAGTCATGTGACCTCACACGTGACTAACTCCTGTACTGATCTCTCAGGTTCTCTATGTTACCTAAGAAAAAAACACCACAAATAGCGAGAACAAAATTTTTGGAATTAAGTAACGAAAACTACACCTAGCAGCCCTCCTTTTGGTCAGTTAAGAAGCCAGAGCTTGTGCGTATCGCCCAGTGCGGCATAGGTATCATGGCGACATCGTGGCCTCAAGTGGCAGCATCCCCCAATGATCTCCGCGAGCACGCTATATATCTCAACGATTACCTCAGGAAAGCACTCGTCTGTATCGACTCGGCCGTGGACTAGCTAGTGCCAACGCTACTAGTCAAGACTATAATCATAGCTACAAGCGTCTTTATAATCAAGTTCTAGAATACCCCAGATATTACTACAGTTACACAAGCCCTCGTAGTTATCCAACAAGACCTGAAAACGATAGCAGAAACAGTATAATCTATAGTAACGAGAGTCCAAGAGAATATAAATATATACTAATAGATTACTATATTGAGCCAGGAGATTAATTTATATGTCAAAAACATAGCGGAGAAGAGAAGAACTATAACTATATTTATTCAAGAGACAAATGATATTATCAAAGAGATAAACAAGATTACTAAAACTATAAACGATATTGCAAAAGCTATTTAATCTATATTACTCTCAAAGGTATTATATATATTAATGTTGATTAGTAATATTATATTTTATAATAAACTAATTATAATATCTATTTAGATATTATTATTTATACAAGTATAATATAAGATTATAATAAAAATTATAGACTTAATTACTATTGAAAACCTCTAAGCTAAGAACTTTAGAAACTTATAAAACTATATTAATCAAGCGATTAAATAGAACAGAAACAAATATATTAAATAAATCTATATAATATCTACTAATTAACTTAAGAGTAAAGACTTTAGTATTAAAATGTCGAGTAGAATTAAGGCAAAGATATTGAGACAATTTATAAATAACTAAATAAATCGAATTAAAAGAGGTATATTTATATAGTTCTTTATATATAATATTCTTATATATAATATTAGAATAAGCTTAATAGATATAACAAAGTTTGATAAGACTAGAGCTAAACTCCTTTATAATAATAGAGCCTTTATATTAAATATTAATATCAAATATATTAAATAGCTCTCAAGAGCTACAATTACAAAATCAATATTAACTATTATTATAGAGTTTACTAAACTAGAAGATATAAACAAAGTTATTAATAAAGGCCTTATTTGGCAAGGCGAGGTATTTTAATATAAGCGATATAATAGATAATACTAACTAAAGTAATATTATAATTGCCAAAAATATAATTATATAAAAACTTAGTATAAAGCGAATATAGTATATAGCTATTATACTAAGGTATATAACTCGAAAGATTGTTCTACTAAAGTTAATAAGTTTGCTACAAGAAAGTACTCTATTTATAAAGGTATATATAAGGCTTAGAACAACTACTGTCTAGTCTATAAGATTAAGATAAATAAGGTCAAGATAGTATATAATATCTAACAACTATATTACTTTGTCTTATTAACAAAGAAATAGTAATCTAGTAATTAGGCAGTATTTGGTATAATATTAGTAGAATTAGTAATAATAGTTAATAAAAGCTAGAGAAGTAAACAAAATATCTCTTTAATAATATTATTATTTCTTATACTATTACTTCTACTAAACAGGCAAAACTCTAGAAGCAGGTCTCCGACCAAAGGTAGGGTTCTCAAGAGAATTTATCTGGGAAGTGATATAGACAATATATAGAATAAGAATGAGGATATAATTATAGTTAAAGATAGCCAAAGACTACAAAGATTATATATATTGTCAAGGAAAGTACTAGAGTTAATTATAACGAATATACTATATAATTCTTAATGAAGTATAGAAGATTTATGAATTATAGCAAAGATAACTTAAAGATCCTATAATATAATATTATAAAATCAAGAGATATAGTTATAATAATATTACTCTGCGACTTTAAGATTTAAGACTATAATATCCTAGCTTTCTAGGAGTTGTAGAGAAATCCCTTTACTTTAATTATTTATAATCTAATCTTATACTCCTTTTATTTATACTTCTCTAAAGACAGTAGAGAATTATTAGCGAGAGTCTACTTCTTTGTTAATAAAAGGATTAATCTAGATAAGTAGAGATTTATAGAGCTTACTTGTAATATATATATACTAGAAATTATTATACAAATATTAAATATAGATATAATATCAAAGATTATAATATATAATATATATAATCCCCCGAGGTTATTGGACTACCGGATAAGCTACTTGCTATATCTCAGAATAGTACTCTTAGCTTACTATAGAGAGGAACAGATTATTCTAAGAGACTTTAATTTATACTACAAAGTATAGAGTAATCTAATAGTATAAACAAGTAATCTAAAATTGAATAACCTAATTGACTTCTTCGAAGAATTTTAATTAGGTAGTCTCTTGCCAACTAGTATAATTATATATAATAATAAAAATATAATAAACTATATAGACTTTTGTTATAATATACAAGATCTAATAGACAGGGTTATTACTTGTAATATAGACTCTAGTATAGACTATAACTTTAATTACTTTTTTATTATAATATTACTAAACCTCAGAATAATATAATAACTAGAAGTAGATATATATAATTAGTCTAATATAGATAAGAAAGTATTTTAAACAAGTCTTATATATAAGCTACTATTACTTCAATACTTTAAGACAAAATATATATTAGACAAATATATAAGAGAGATAATAGTTATTATCTAGACTGCTATTAATTATTTTATATTATTAAAAAGATAATCTTTAAGAGCAAGAGCTAGTTAGATTATTGAATATAAGGAAATATAGCTAAAAGTATAAAGGCTCAAGTACTAGAATAGTCGAGTATATATAGAGAAGAGCTAGGAGGTCTATTGTATAGCTCGAAACTGAAAGAGAAGGATAGTTCGTAGAGTACTACTCTAAGGTTATTGAGAACAGGTCGAAAGAGTTACGAAGAGTTTAGAAAGTATATAGAAACTAGCAAAGTGGGCTAGAAACTAGGATAGGACGACCGCGATAACGACGTTAATACTAAAGGACCCTATAATAAATGCTGAGTATATAGAAGTACAAGAAAAAATATACCTCCTCCAAACTATATTCTTTTTAACCTCCCCGGAACTAGACTTTTAGGATATAAACGGAGCCGAATATTAAGATTAGATCCCTTTTTTAGATATTATAGAAAAGAAGGTATATTAAACTATTATCTCAATGTTACTAATGAAAGCTACAGGACTTAATAGTATTATAAATTGAGCTCTTTATATTGCTACTACTTAAATAGTTCCTTACCTTACAAAAATATTCAACTAGAGCCTATGTCTAGGATATTATATAGTATACTTTCGTTATTTAACTATTATAGTCCTTAGAAAACCTAGCAAGAATAACTATATTATACTCAAAGTATATTAACTAATAGCTTTGCTTAATATTATTAAAAAACTTATAGACTTAATAATTGCTAAAAGAATTAGTTATATAATAGAAGTAAATTAACTATTGTTAGATATTTATATTAAGGGACACAAGGAGAGATCTATAAATTATATATTATATATTATTGTTAAAAAGATATATAAAGCCTAGAACTTACCTAATTTGCAAGTGACAAGTCTTTTTTTACTTGATGTCTCTAGAGCTTTTGATAATGTCTTATATATTAGACTATTATATAATCTTCGGAAATATAGAATAGATAAGAGGACTATTAGATAAATAGCTAGTTTTCTAATAGATTGAAGTATAATTATTAGTCTCGATATATTTAAATTAAAAGTATATAAAACTATTACTAATATCTCTCAAGGATTATTGTTGTTATTTATTTTATATTTATTCTATAATATTGACTTAGTAGAAATCTATAATTAGAAGTCTAATATTATTATACTAGAATATATCAATAATATTGCTATCTTGTAATAAAGTAGCTTAATTGAAGAGACTTATAAAGGGCTAATAGAAACTATATAAAAGGCTAATATATAAGCAAAAAGATATATATTAATATTTGTATTAAGTAAATTCTAGCTTATATATTATACAAGGAGATATAAGGTAGAAGTTAACTATTAAGTATAAGTTGATCAAATAGTAATTTACTTATTTGTAAGTAGTAAATATCTCGGGATTATACTCGATATAATACTAAATTAAAAATATTATATTCAAAATATAATAATAAAAATCTCAAAGTCTATTAGTACTCTGACAAGTCTAGCTAGCTTTATATAGAGAGCTAGTATTATAGAGCTAAGAAAGATTTATCAAGTAGTTATTATTCCTTAGATAATATATAGCTGTTCGATATAGTCTGTAGCTCAAGAATATAAAGAGGATTATACAAAATAAACTATTAACTCTCTTAAAAGATTTTAAGCTAAAGTAGTCAAAGTTATTAAAAATATATATAAAGTAATATCAGATTTGACTATAAATATAGAACTTTACCTGCTTTCTATTAAGTAGTAGATTTAGAAGATATATTCTGAGATAGTCAATAGAATTATCTTAATAGACAAGATATTTGCTCTAGTAAAATTTTGTCTTTTTAGAAGTACTAAAAGCAGGAGGAGATAAATATTATATCTAAGCTCTCTAGAGTATATTTATAAATGTCTCTACTAGTAATATAATACTATAATTAAAGAATAAGAAATTATTTTTTTTTATATTATATTATTATAATAATAGAGTCTAAATACAAGGATTATACTAAGCTCGGAAATAGCTAAGTATTATGTACAAGATCACAGGACTATTTTATTGTTATAAAAAGTAAACAGTCGTATAATTAATTAGTCACTGTTTTCCGCGACTATAAGTATAGGCAAGGAGGCCTTGAGAACCTAAAGTTCTCAAGGCCCAGGGCCCTAAGAGCCTTAGGTATCTCGGGAACACAAGGGGCCCTAAGGCTATTAGAATTATATAATATAATTATACACTTGCGCGATTATCAACTTGTCGTGTATACTCTAAGCAATATCGCGCAGATTGTACAAAAACAAGAGGGATCTCTATATAATAATATCTTTACTCTTAGTTAGGAGCTTCGTACTCAACTCTTAATACTATTCTAAATATCAAGTTTATTCTTTATAATTAAAAGTAACAGACTATATTTTCGAGTATAGCGACTAAGTAATTTGGATACCTCGAACCCTTGAATCTAACGATAGCTAGTTTACTAGTACTTACTAGTAATCTAGGTGAGCTAGATACTCTGAACTGACATTTATATAGAAAGAGATATTATTATACTTTGAATACTCGGTTTGAAGTATTAAATATATCTATATAACCAAAACTCTCGCGACTATAGGCTATTATTAGCCCTATAGCAAGTACTATTAGTATTAATCTACTAGTATATCTAGTTAACCTACTTATACTTTTATTAAACCCTTTACAAGGTAACAACAAAAAAGGAAATAATATTTCTCTTTCTAATATACTTATATCCGGAACCCAAGTCTGAGTCGAGAGTATTAAGTCACTTAAAGTTATATTATTCGACAAGTTCAAAGGGAATCGCAATAAACTCGAGACCTTTATTCTTTAGCTAGAACTATATTTTTAGTTTAATAAAAATAAATTTTCCGACTATAACTAGAAAAGTTTATAAGCTTTGTCTTACTTAAGAGGAGATACTACTAAATAAATAGAACTATATCTAAAAGATTATTTTAGTAACTTAAATAAGAATAAAAGTATAGTAATTACAAAGACTATCTTTGAAAGCTAAGGAAGATTTAAGAAAGAAATAAGGAAGGTCTATAAGAATATAGATAAAAAGAAGATAGTTATATAGAAGCTATATATCTTAAGACAGACTAAATCCGCTATTGTCTATTTAACTAAGTTTTAGTAATATATAATAAAAGCTAAATAGGATCAGGTAACCCTTATAGACTAATATATAAGAGGATTAAAAGAAGTCGTCAAGAATAATATATTATATAAGAACAAACCTAGAAATATAAACAGTCTTATAACCTTGTCGATTCTAGTAAACAACTGCCTTTATAAGAGATAATATAATAAAAGGGCAAATAAAAATAATTCCTTTTCTAGAAAAAATAATAGTAATTATATACTTAGAAACGGCAAAAAATAAAGATATTACAAGAAAGCCAAGACTAATAATAATAAACAAGTTATATTCTTGAAGAAGAAAGACAAAAAGAAAACTGACTTTCAAGACAAAACTTGCTATAACTATAGCAAGACTAAATATTTCGCCTATATATACAAAAACAAGAAAGTTAGCCAAACTTTAGAAAGTAATACCAAAGGATTAGTAATATTAGAAAAGGAAGAGCTCGAGGAAGAAGACCTCAAGGAAATAAATATTTATAAACAACTTGATATTATTAGGGCTAGACAGGAATATATAACTTAGCGACAAGAGATTTCCTTGTACTATTAGGAGAAAAGTAATCTAAGAGTAGAAAAATCCTTTGAGGAAAATACTCGCCAAAAAGGTTAAACTAATTAGGAAAAAGGATTCTCTAAACCCAAGAGACGATTATATAAGTTGTCTTCAACTGCCTAAGACAATAACTTGCTATTATTTCAAGTTACTATACTAGAAGAAGGAGAATAGTAAAGATTCTAAAAAGTAATAGAATTAAAAAATTATTATATTTATACTATTAAATATCTATTATTTTTTAGTCAATATATTATCGGCGTCAAGCCACAAGAAGGAAAGATCTATAATATAATTACACGAGATTAGAATTAGATAACTTTTCACTAACTAGATATATAAAACAAAGTAATTAAGTTATTATAACTCGAAGAGAAATTAGTATTAAACAGTAAAGGAAAAAATATTACTATACTAGAGATATCCTAAAAAGACAAAATTTCCTCGGAGGATAGTAATCAAGTAATAGAAGAATCTAAAGATATTATTACTATAGAACAAAAGACTAAAAAATTATAAGATTCTATAACTAAGTCTAGTCTCCAGGAGGTTTAGTCTAAGAAACGAAGTATTATTATCAAGTTTTGACTTAATTATATTTAAAAGATTATTACTATTACATAGAATAGTAAATAATAAATAGATAAAAATCAGAATATAATATATAAGTATAGATCTAATATTAGACTTCTATACTATAAGGTAGAGTATAAGTTAACTTATACAAATAATCGGAGACTAAGGCTCAAAAAGAAGAATCGGGAGGACTTAGAAGTCTTGAAGTATATAATCAAGAATTGAGTTCTTGCTATAGGACCTAAAATATAGTTTAATAACTTACCTTACTCTAACAAGCTACAAGTATAAAAAATAATAGATTAAATCAAGAAGACAAGAATCTAAAAACGAAAAAACATAAACTAATATTATAAATTAGATATAAAGGATAATTTCTATTTTTAGACAAAATATTTTTACTTATTACTTCGAGATAAGATTTAAGAGAAAACGCGAAATTGGATAGATACTATTACTAGTGATATTATAAAAGAACTTTATACTCTAAGAGATAAAAGACAATTTATATTAGTAATACAGGTAACAAAGAAAGACCTAATAGTTCTTCTAGATACAAAAACAGAAGATAATTATATATTATTATTTGTTGCTACAAGATTAGAGTTATCGCGAAAAGCGCTTGGTAAACCTTACAAGTTAAAGGTTACTAATAGGACAACTATTGACTATCAAGATAGAGTAGTCACCGAGATTATTGAACTTATTTGGATAGGGACTTATAACGGATACTAGTTACTTATTAGATTTTATATAGTATAGTTAAATTCTCACAAGACAATATTAGATATATTATAAATTACTAAGTATAACCCTGAAATCGACTAAGTAACAAGAGAGTTATACTTTGGCCGATATAATTGTAAAGGCTTGCAATTAAGATTGATAGAGACAAAGAAAATCTCTGGGATATTTGGATATACTAATAGAAAGAGTAGTCCTTTATAGATCGTCCGAGATATTAATATTTTATTTGTATAATATAAAGAGTTCGTGAGGTTATTTGAAGACCCTTAGGATTTAAAAATACTTCCTGACTATTAATTATAAAACTATAAGATTAATCTCAAAGAAGGATTTGTATTACTAAAGTAGATACTCCGGAAATATAATCTAATAGTACTTTATATATTGAAAGAATATATAAAGAAGGTATACAAGAAAGGATAAATTAGAGTATCTAAATCTTTATATACTTTAAATATATTAGTTGTCAAGAAACCAAATAACTCAAATAAAAGACTTTATAAGGACTTTCGAGTTATTAATAAAGGAACAATTTGAGATCAATATCTATTACTAGATATATAATTTCTTAGAGACAAACTAAGAAAAGTTATAATATTTACGAAATTGGACTAGTATAATATATTTAACCTAATATAAATCAAGAAGGGACATAAGTAAATAATAATTTTTATCCTTTTCTCAGGGCTCTAAAAATATATAGTAATATTATTTAGTCTTACAAATATATTAGTTATATATCAGAGACAGAATAATAGTATCTTATACAAATTCCTAGACAAGACAGCTATATACTACCTCGATAATATTCTAATATATTCGGAGAAAGAATCAGATCACAAGAAATATATTAAGTAGGTTATAAGAATACTAGCCAAGGTAGACTCTCACTTGAAAATCTCCAAGTATTACTTTAAAGTAAAAGAGATTAATTTCCTGGAATATATTATATATCTAGAAGAAATAAGAATTAGCCCAAAGAAAATCGAGACTATTCGGGATTAGCCTAGATCTAAGAATATCCGGGATATTCTAAGATTTTTAGAATTCTATAGTTATAATCAATAACTTATCAAAGACTACTCGAAGATTACTATACTATTGAGTAATCTTACAAAAGGATCAATAGAATTTCGATAAAATAAGCAAACTAAGAACACTTTTAGCAAGTTAAAATAAAGATATATAAAGGACTCTGTCTTCTATAACTATTATAAGGACTAAGACTACAAGATAGAGGTAAATATCTTAGATATAGTAATTAAAGTTATATTATTTTAGTTAGATAAAAAAAAACAATTGTAAACTATTATATATTACTCCAAAAAGATATCCCTGGCCGAATAGAACTATAATATTTACGAAAAGGAATTATTAGTTATAGTCAAAACACTAAAACATTAAAAATATTATTTATAGAGAACTAAGAATCTAATTACAATATATTCTAACTACTAGAATCTCTATAACTTTATAACTACAAAAGATTTAACGAACTAATAACTTGCTTATTAGACAAAAAAACTAGCTAGCTATAATTTTATAATCAAATATATCGAAGGGTCAAAGAATAAGAGAGCAAATATACTTAGCCGTCTCTTAGAGTATAAGAACAACAAAACCTATAAGAAGGTTATAATTCTAAGAACTCTAAAAAACAGAGACCTTACTTTAAGAGTAAAGGAAGTAACTAGCTTAAAACTAGTAGTTACTCTGTTTAGAAGCTAAGTATAGGAATTTAAGGAAGTAATTAATAAAGACTTATTAAATATATATTAGCTAGAGTTATATCTAGAATATAAAGAGGATTATTATAGACAAACAGGAATATTCAAGATCTTTATTCTAGATAAAATAAGATATAACTTTATCAAAGAACAATATAAGCTACTAGCTTATAAATACCAAAAAAATTACTAAACGTTTAAGTAGATCTCGAGGAACTATTAGTATTTAGAATTAAGAGCTAAGATCAAATCAGTAATATAAAACTATAATATCTATAATAAAAGTAAGTCCTTTAGATATATATTTTATAAGCAAATAAATATAATATCTATTACTAATATATCTTAAAAATCAATTTTATAAGATTTTATTAAAACTCTACTAGAATTAGAGAATCTAGTAATAGAAGTGTTATATAACTTTATACTTATTATAATAAAGAGACTTATTAAATATATAATACTTATTATATTCCAATCAAATAAAATAACCAAAGACTTAGTATATATTTTCCTAGATCAAATAGTAGCTAATTATAGACTACTAGACAAGATTATCTCAGATCGAGATAAATTATTTATATCTATCTTCTAAACTTCTCTTATAAAACTACTAAAAGTTAATAAAAAGATATTAACAATATTTTACTTTTAGACTAATAATAAAAACAAGAGAATAAATCAAATAGTCGAGGTATATCTTAGAAGCTATATTAACTATAAACAAAATAATTAAGTATAACTATTACCTTTAATATAGTTTATATATAATAGCTCTTTTATAGAAATAACAAAAGTTTCTCTATTCTTTGCTAATTATAAATATAAACTCGAGACCTATTATTAACTAAGAATAATAAAAACAAATAATTATTTAGCTTATTTTACAAACAAAAAGATAAGAATTATATACAAAGAATTAATAGAGGAACTCAGGTTTATCGCGGAAAGAAATATATTCTACTATAACAAAAAATATAGTCAGAAGCTAATATTAAAAGAAAGGAATAAAGTTTATTTAATCTGACAAAATATTAGAACAAAACAATCTAGCAAAAAGTTAAAATTCAAAAAGATCAAACTACTCAAAATCAAAAAAGTAATAGAATAACTAAATTATAAGTTAATATTATCAAAAGATCTAAAAATATATTTAATATTTTATATCTCACTACTCGAACTAATACTAGCAAAGATATTACTAGTCAAGCCTCAAAATATCGAGTTAGTTGACCTCTTAAAGAATTAAAAAGTTAAAGAAATCTTGTATTATTAATATTTTGGCAAGACCCTTAAATATTTAATAAAATAAAAAAATTACCTAATCTCAGAAGTAATATAGAAACCTAAGAGTAATCTTAGAAAATACCTAATAAAGGTAGTAGAGTTTTATTAAAACCAAGGAATTTCTAAAAGGAATTGTCTAGTAAGAAAGTTATCAAAGGATCAAAATCTAATCTAATAACGTCAGTCGCCTAGACGCCTAACACAGAGTCAGAAAGAACCCTTACAGAGGAATCTTCGAAAAGAGTAAAACTAGTTAAATCAATATCTTACTTCTTTATCTCTTTCTTTTGTTTAACTTTCTCCTTCTCTTTAGTTTCAAGAGTTTTTAAAGTATTTAACTTGTTTAAGAAATTCAACTTTATTATTATTATCTTTTGCCTTCTCTGATAGAGAAATTATTTTTATTTTTTTAGACAAAGAATCTTTACTATTACTTTCTTTTCCTTAATATTAAGCCTTTCAATTTACGAATTCAAGCTTTCTTACTTAGTTGTCTTGAGTATATAATTTATAAAATAGATGTCACAGAATCTTTTTAGACATATATAATAGCTATATTAGAAGAGAGATTTGTTTCGAGGAGCTATATAATCTTTGAAACTACCTTTTTTATAATTTATATATAAAACTATTTTCTTGTTAATATTATAAATTTCGCGAGCTAGGACTTTGTTATTATTATAAGGTTTAAATTATTCGAGAGATATATTAAAAGAAAGAAAGAAAGTCCCTTGATTTTATATAAAGTTTCCTTTAGTATACTTAAGTACGAGAATATATTAGGCTAAATAAGAGATAGTATTATATATAAGATTATAGGATTATTTTATTATTATAAAAAGTAAATAGTTATATAGTTAATTAGTTACTGTTTTTTACAACTATAAATATAGGCGAGGAGGCCTTGAGAACTTGAGGTTCTCAAGATTTAGAATCCTAAGAGCCTTAGATATCTCAGGAATATAAGGGGCCCTGGGGCTATTAGAATTATATAATATAATTATATATTTATACGACTATCGACTTGTTATATATGCTCTAAGTAATATTGTATAGATTACGCGAAGACAAGAGGGATCTCTATATAATAATATCTTTACCCTTAGTTAAAAGCTTTATACTTAACTTTTAATATTATTCTAAATATTAAGTTTATTCTCTATAGTTAGAAGTAATAGACTATACCTTCGAGTATAGTAACTAAATAATTTAGATACCTCGAACTCTTGAATTTAACAATAGCTAGTTTACTAATACTTATTAGTAATCCAAATAAACTAGATATTCTAAACTAATACTTATATAGAAAGAGACATTGTTATACTAAGAAATAGTATAAAGAATTTCTTAGATATTTTTTAGATAATATATTTATTTATATAAATAATAGTAAGATTAATAATCAAGTAAAGATTATAATAGTATTGTTTTTGACTAGATTTACAAGGAAGTTATATATAAAAAATAGTAAGATCTTGATTATATATATAGCTAAGTTATAAAGTATTAAACTAGCTTTTCAAATTATAAATATTAATATAAAAAAAAATAATAAGAAAAACAAAATAGTTATTTTTATAAATAATCAAGTAATTATTAAAATATTTTAAATATTAACTAATAAATTAAATATTTATATTATTATTAAAATAATATTATTAATAAATAAACTACAAAGAAACTAAAGAACACAAATAAAAATAAGATAGATTTTGGTTTATATTAATATCTAGAGAAATAAAGTAGTAAATAAAGTAATTAAATTAATAGTCAAATAAACTTCAAGAGTTAGCCAAAAAACTCTAAATATTATATAAACAAAGATATATTATTTACAAATGACTCTAAAAATATAAATTATAAAATAAACAAGAGCCAAGTAAATATATAAATAGGAATCTAAACAAAGAGGGAGAACTATTTATAAATATATCTAGAAACTTATTTACAAAGTTTTATATTTATATAATAGCTTAAAGAAGTAATAAAGTACAATACTTATTTAAATACAAATAAAGAAGATTAGACTAAAAGACTATTTGTAGAAAAGAAGAGTCCCAAGGTTCAATAACCCAGGATATATATATAAGGAAGGACGACAGACTGTGGGTTATATATTGATAAGATACCGAAATTATCAGGAATTACAAAGAAGGGAGTTTGGTATCCAAGGACAAATAGACTTGAGGACAATCTTGAACAAGCCAAAACTAGCCACAAAAGCTATATGATTCATAGAACAGACACACCTCCTTGGGCAGTTTAGGAGATATAATACAGTGCAGAGAGAGGAAGTGAAACACGGGGGGGAGACTGAAGGTACAGGGACACGAGATGGCCAGCAGTAGCGGCAGCCAAGGAGCCGGATTTAATTCCAAAAAGAACAAACAAAGCACTCTCTTCTATACCTTAGTAGATAGATATAGATAGGAGCCAGACCGTCTAGCAGAGGAGGTTGCTGGTCACCACAAGGTAATGAAGTGAAGTGCACCTGTCACGTGCAACGACGCACTTCGGCAACTGCACCGAAGCTAGACCACTCCGGCATAGCTGCTGACTACAGCGGCTGGAACCGAGTATAACATAATCAATCAATCAATCAATCAATCTATGCCACCTAAGTGACCGAGCCTCAGGCCTAGGCCGCACATAATATGAAATCGTAACATATAGCCTGCAATATAATCTATATATGACAGAAAATCTTCACGAGACGCGAGTAGGGGTTGAATATTTCTCAATTGAGCTATAAATAGAGAGAATAAACAGTCACAATATCCTACTACATCAGGTACTATAGACTCAAACGCGAGAAGGGAAGTCACGAACAATTTGTACTATTCTACACCACATCCCTATCCATAATCGGTCCCGTCAGCGTCTTGAGTAACTAGAGCCATACTGTCAGTATATTCCAAAGACCTGGAAGAAGATATTTGAGGAGAACTTGCCCATTGCTCTAGGTCTTCTTCATTCTCTTTCAACGCTTCGTATTGTTGGTCTAACCGTCCTGTATACCAGTCAATAGACTGATAATAATACGCTCTCTACTTCAAGATTGCTCACCAGAGGTGCAGTATAATGTTCTTTCGAGCAGCTTCTCCTTCTTCAACCCGTCTAGGAATGTTTTGGACCTTTCGTCAGTACCAATCTGGCTAATTTGGAACAGGACAGCTTGGACTTGTCAGTAATAAACTCATTTTCGGAAAGCTTCGTGACCTACCCCCAGGCTCATAGCCGGCGTCTACCAATCTTTTTTGACACTCAATCAGAGCATTCTTAAAGGTATCTGGCCTTTCAGGACTACCCTGAAATCCTCCCGGAACGCCATCAGTGATGATACAAATGAGTATCGGTCTTTTGAGTTGTTCATTACGGTCAAGCTTATCGTAGACCATCGGTTTAAGTATCTTTTCAACCAGATTTGTGCCCAGCTCAGTGGCGCCTCTCGGCTTGACCCTGGCAAAAATTTGTTCGACGTCATTTTCTTTAAGACTGTTACCTTTCTCGGGGCTGTTGATGAAGCATAGCTCGACCCCATCCTTATCGGGAACGATGTAGGTGGCAATTCGGGTTATGCGTTTGACAAGCTGCCTCTGAGACTCCTCTCGACCATCTCTATCGGCCATTGACGAGCTATCGTCTGGAAAGTCTCAGCTCGAGCTCAATGCATTCGTGCAGCAGCTTACCGCAGTATATCACTGGTTGATAGAGGGACAATCTTGTCAAGTCCCTTATGTTGTCGTCGGATTTGAGAGATGTCTTTGGATTTTTCTTCAGTTTGGCAGCCTTCTCGCAAAGAGTCTGTAAGAAAGGGTCGCCCTTTTTGAAGAAATCATCCATTCCAGTGTTTGCTACATAGTTGTCGAGGTTGTTCTTGTATTCTTCCACGGTTTGAGCTTCTGGTATATCCTGTGTGTAGGAGGGATGAATATTAGCCAACGAACATAACTGGCATCTTCAGCTAACCTTTTCGATTTCGGGCTCTCTTTGGCCGCTGATCTTGTAGATGTCGCTGACAATTCCTTGCGCAATACTTGAGGTATCGCTACCGTTGATCCAAGCCACAACGAAGAGTACAAATTTCACGATCAGTGAGATGAAATCAGCTCTGCTTGCTTCTCTCTCGTTCTTAGGTAGCAAGGCTCTGAGTACAGCAGGGTCCTTATTTCTTTCCGCGAGGTCTCTTGCTGTGTCCTGGTTGTCATTCTTAATTGTCAACGAAGCATTAGCATCCACCAGCTGCCTGATGATTTCGGGATCCTTCCACTCGACGATGACCTTCATCAAAGGAGTATAGTTACTATTGACTGGAGATGGCTTGTCAATATCAGCACCTTTGTCTAGAAGCAAGCGAACGATTTCAGAGCGGTCTCTGCGGTGCATCGACCCGGCTGTCGCAAACCAGAGCGCACTGCGATCACCCCGAGAGAGTTTGTTGGCATCAGCTCCGTTCTCGAGGAGAGTTTTCACTACGTTGGTTTGACCTTTCAGAGCAGCGGTGGCAAGGGGTGTCAGACCTCTGGTATCAGTTGCATCGATATCAAAGGAAGGAGAGGTACGGTACTGATCCAGTACGGACCGAGTGAGTCTTCCAGTCGATGCATCTTCGTGAATACCCATGGTGTTGCTTGAGATGGCTATGAAGATGTCGATGGCGAAAAGACAATTATGAGTCTATAGATGCTGATGTTTGAAAGTTGCAAGAATGTCAAGCTATTCAAGTCAGAACAAAGTACAAAATAAATTTGGGGGTTCCTTTTCTCAAGTATTCTCATTTTGCTGATCTAAAGAACGACTAGGCTCTAAAATGGAGCCTCAAGCTTAATTAGAACATCTTCGATATGGTAGGAAAAGAATGCCAAGACTCAAACAAGGATTCTGCGGGATAAGAGCTTTTTTTTTCTTTCATGCGACTTAATATCACCTGCAGTTCTATTGATTCATCACAGCCGGTCAGATAAATCTTTCAATCTTCTGCAAGTGCCTTTCTATTGCCTTAGCGCCCATTTTCAAGTATTACCCGAGACCGCAGGTCGATATTTTTACGTCTGTTGAAGCCCTTACACTACGATCAAGGTTGAAATACTGCGCCAGTTTAGCTCCTGCAGGTAGCTGGTCCTATGAATATCAAGCTCCGGTTAAGCTTCTACCAAATTCACAAGATAAGAGAACACGGCCAGCAACCAATATGTTCTGTCATCGTAACACAAAATTGGTCTTTAATCGCCTTGTATTTTCAAATACGATCTGTTGCTCTAACAATTTTATGCTAATTATGCTGTGAATCTAAAAGATCTTGTCCAACGACGACAGAACGTGTATTGAGCTTTGCTGGGCCCTTCTCCGACAATTCATTGTCCTTGTACGAGCTGACGTGTCACCAGTTCCCTACAGCCTCATGTAAGGCCTTGGAGTCAATGTACCCAATAAACCCGACGGTGTTCCTCTTTAAGGTGAGACATTTGTTTTATCAGAAGTTATGAGAAACTGAAAACCATTCAGAGATGGCATGATCAAGGATAGTGTTATTATGTGGCTTGCGGATGATGCCGCACGCAAGTGCGGCTCGTGGATGTCTGAAATGGTCGCCTGCGTTCTGCTGGATTCGGGGTGTGCCATGATATCCTACATCATAGGCTCCCTTCTGCTGAATGCAACTGCGGCTCGTATATGCGGCTCGTAGGTGGCCGGACATGATATACAAGGCTTGGAGGCTCCTTTTCTACTGGATATTCTCTGAAAAAGTTCAGCTACAAAGCCTTACCAAGTCGGCGTTGCGTATACCTCACCTAGTACATCCACCTCGTGCAACCTCGCCCGTGTTTTGCTTAGATGCTGCATATTCGTCTATGCGTGCTTAAGTGAACGAGTTGCCAATATTGTGTTATTAGGTGTCATTTGCTACTGGTAGATGTATTTGCATTTTCAGATTCCAAATCAACTTGTGACTGGGAGAACAGCATCCTCACCATTCTGAAAAGAGCTGCTATCCCCAAATTTATATTGCAACTGGAAAGAGGGAGTCTGCAGCATATCCTTCATCGATTAATCACCCTTAAACCTTCTTCTGAACCATCATATCTCCATTAAGTCATTGACTGCCAAAATGACAAAATACGACGATCTCACTCGCTGTTTGCTCGCCGCAGGAGGCGCCCCCTCCGAAGACGGGAAAACCATGAATCTCGTCTACGAAGAAGATAACGACCTGGTTGTCAAAGAATGGACCGGATCAGAGGTCGGCGATCAAGCACTAATCACTTCAGGCGTGAAGAAAAGCACTGATGCTCCATACCTCGAATTTGGTGACAAGGTTCGAAACCACTCAACCTTCAAAGAAATACTTACTGAGGTTTGAACTCTTGAACGTACAGCGCCTAGTTTTCTTCATTGACGAATCCAATACCCTGCAATGCTTCACGCACAACGACACAGACGGCTGGGACGACTTCGGTCTCGGCGAGGCCAAAATCGATGTTCACCCACTGAGCAGACTGACCGCGTGCCCTACTCCCACGGGCGTAATTGCGTTCTTCCAAGCCCTAAATGGTAGCCTTAAAGGTATCAAGATGGGAGAGAAGTCCTTGGAGGTTTTTGATAAAATTCCCGCGACGCCTATGAAGGGAGCTGCTCTTTCTGTTGTCGTTGATGTAGAGGATAAGGTATGCTTGTTCTATATGCATGAGGATAACAATATGCATTACGTGGTTCAAAACAGCGGAACTGGCGCTTGGAAGGGTAAGTTTTTCACCAACCAGCCAGCCAGCCAGGCTATTCTGCCGAGTCAACTGCTCAAATATATCAGATCACATCCTAGAGAAATCTGCCTTTGACACGCCAATTACTCGCGTGCTCGTCTCTCAAGACCCACAGACAAAGACCTTCGTAGCAGCTTTCCTGACAGCTAGTACTCTGTTCAGAGTGGAGAGTTCTGGGAAACGCACAGAATTAGGAGATGTCGTGGGCGAGAAGTTCAAGGCAACTGGTAGTGAGGAGTCTATTCTTGTTGGGTATATTCCCGTGTATGTGGGCGGTCGAGGTCGGTATCATGGGAAGATGATTTCCAAGAATAGTCACTATTGGTCTTCGGTGGAATATAGGAGATAGATGGAGAGAGGTGGGGGTGGCTGTTGTACCTGATCCTTCAATTCTTGGTCCATAGCTCAATAACGGCATCGTTTGTGTTGACATGCCAGTGGATCCGCGATCCATGTATTGTGTTTTACTGGACTATCTCTTCTCGCCAACAGCCCAAAACAGTAATATGTTAGTTTTCCTGTATGCAGTATGCAAGCCGCGTAAGCAGGAGCCCTATCCGAAGCCTTCCTGCATTTGATATGAATGCTTAGGTTGTCCTGAGAAACGTCCAATGAAAAAGTTCTTTTGCTGTAGGCTGTAGGCCACTGTCCAGCACAGTCAAAGCACTCCATACTTACGGTACCTTTTCCCCTCTTACGTTCTTGTTCCTTTCGCGTTTTCTCCATAGAAGAGTGAGTGTGCCCACACAAGCAATTTGCATTCTTTCACAAGTTGCTGTCGAGTAATCCTTCCGACCTCAGCATTAAAAACATGGTTGAACGAAAGATTCCTGACGCTTTCGTCCACAAATCTCGTCACGATAATCATGTCGAGAGTTCGTCAATGGGACTAGAGTTCGTCAATTCCATCGCACTGAAGGATTGGGTCGTGAAGCTCCAATTCGATCAAGGGGGTGTGTTCACCTTACAAACGGCAATCTTTTGACCTGATAACTGACAAGATCAAGATGGACTCCGCAAAGGAACAGGCTTCTATGTAAACATTCCCGGTACCCAACACGATATTATTTTCACCGCCGGCCATAATCTCATCGACAAAACCGGCCAGCGATCCCAAAAATTAACCATCTTGGGTACTGAACCCAGAGATAATATTGACGTGGGCGATAATTACAGGATTTGTGACGCATATGCGCGGGATCCCATGACTGCAAAGACAGCAGATGATTATGGTATCATTCTCGTGCCGCGGAAGAACGGACATCCCAGGCCAGGGTTTGGATTCTGCCTCAAACTTGCCTACATTGATGATCTAGGAGGTGAGGTCCGAGTCACTGGATATCGCGATACAACCCCGCCGGGCAACCCCATTGAGAGCACGGGCTCCTACACGTGCACAGATAACCAGATACAGTACACCGCAAGGACAGAGCAAGGGGTCAGTGGATCTCCAGTATGGGTTGCATATAACGGCCATGAGACTGTAGTAGGCATTCAGTACGCACACTACCACTCCACTTCATGAGTGTGGTAACTAATGCTTCAACTTTGCAATTTAGCAACCACCGGCCAGAGTCAAAAGGCAAAGGAAGCAGAGGCACTCGTCTCAGCCTCAAAGTGCTTTTCGACATTTTCGAATGGGCAAACGTCGGCTGGAAGTCAAAAGCGCTCAAAGTTTGGGACCCGACCGCACCTCGAGAGGGCTTGTATCTTCGATTTACGGAGTCTTTCGAAGAGGCTCGAGTACGCGTTAGCACTGATGGCCTAGAGACAACTTTTGATATAATCCCCGCGTACACAATGCCGACTACGGCTCAAAAACAACCGCTTTATATTTTCATCTTTAAACAACCAGACGGATGGACGAAGAAATGTGGACAGTGGGTGCGCTGGCTGCCTCCAGACGGATCAGAACAGGGAAAGGTCACCCTCATAGACAGGCTGCGTGACTCATGTCTAGTAAGAATTATGAAGGAAAACGATAACGCATTCCGGATAGTTCGAGTCACGGAAGCAAATAAGCTCATGGAGCTGAGGATGACGGCAACGGATATTAATTTTGACGATCTTCAGCTGGGGATCGAGCAGGAGTTCTCGGAAGTTTCATTTGGGAAGTATTTCAAAGGAAGCAACAAGAAAAAGCCTGTGAAAGTGAGTTAAGCAACTCTACTTCAGTCTATGTGAGACTAATGAGCGCTTAGTACAATGACCTTTGCTTTGCTAACGTTTGACTATTCTGCGAGTTGGGTTCGAGAGTGTTGGGAGCGAGGCTATTTCCATCACGTGACTGGACACATGATGTCGCGACACTAGCGCGGGAAAGTTATCTCATAAATCAGACGCTTCGCCAAGAATTTTTTAGCGAAATTTTACAGAACTTGATTCCTACTGGCTCAGGAGTTTGCAGGAGTTTACAGGAGTCCAAAAAGGGTATAGCAGCGCCAAGGCTACAAAATTCTTTGCGAAGCGTCTGAGAGCAAATGGTCGCGATTTGTATGGCAAAAACAGATTTCACTTTGAGGTTTTGACTTCTACGTGTAATTCCTCACCACACCTGCCAGCTCGCATTAGTTTGGTCGATCAAATCAATTCTATAGGTAATTATATTTCATTTAATAGGAAATTCAAATTGTTTAGTCCTCTGTTAATATACAAACTACAGCGCTGAAAATAGAGTCTTCGTACTCTAAATACAGATTTCAAATCCTAACTCGATACCCCCCTCTATATATCTCAACCACAACTCCTAGGACCTCCTAGCAAGCCTTCTAGAGATCTTATCCTTTTAAGAAACTCTAGTAGATATTTTTTAAAGTAATTTAATTCCTTGTTATGTCGTAACTACTAGATAGAGAAACTATTAAATTTACGACCGACTATATAACCTGACTATATATATAATCTAACTATATATATAATCTAACTATACTTTTAATTATATTTACGATTTTGTATATTATTAAAATATCTATTATTATTATTAGTTATATATTATTAGAGTTAGAAGAGAGGTTATAAGAAAAATAGATTTATAATATAACTATAGGTTTATAACGCGACTATAAATTTATAATCTTCTAATTCATAACCTATACTAGCCTATAAGGATTTATAGTTAATCGCGTTCGATCAAATAGAATATAAGTATAAAGAGCTTTCGATTAGAGGTAAAATCAGGTAATTTAGTAGTAGTTAAGGGTACGAGATACAAGCTCAAAGTACGAAGGTTTGCGCTCATATAAGGATTCTTGACTACAGTACAAATCAGAACCATTTGCTCTCAGACTCTATTTAGAGAATTTTGCGTTACGGGTTTTAATTGGCCTAGGAGTTATTTACGCCCCACCACCGTACTCGCCCCACTTAATAAGCAAAATTCTCTAAATACGAGTCTGATTTATGAGATAACGGGAAAGTGATTTGTTACGATTTCATTATCACGTGAGTATGGCCCAGGGCTGAGGCTCGGTACACCAGCACACAGAGAACCTGGAGCAGTCGATATGGAGGTCACGTGTGTAGTCACATGACAGGATTGGATCAGTAGCGGTCGGGGTGAGCCACCCTGATCCACGGGCAGGAAGGTTCTATATAAGCTCTTGTATTTCCATTTTAGATAGGAGCTTCGTGCTCAACTCTTAGTACTATTCTGAATACCAAGTTTATTCTTTACAGTCAGAAGTAACGGACTATACCTTCGAGTATAGCGACTAAGTGATTCGGATACCTCGAACCCTTGAATCAACGATAACAGTTCACTAGCACTCACCAGATGAGCCAGGCACTCTGAACTGACTAGCCAAGATAGACCGATTATTACAGTGATTACCCGCGGAGTATATTAGTATAGTAACACTCCTAGCTAGTTAAAAAAAAAAATAAGTAATTATAATAATATACTAGATCTACTATAGTAAGACTATTATATTATTTTATAATACTAATCCTAATTAGTAATTGGCACGGAAAATGAAGCGCCTGAGGCATACTGAAGGCGCTCTCCCGCAGTTACTAAATACTGACTAATCACTTCACGATCTTGTACATATAAATAGCTATGCTCTTATAGTTCTTCTAGAATCAAGCGTCATATTTATCAATCTACTACGCTCACTTGAATGCCTTAGCAGAAGTTCACTCTGCTGGTACAACTATCCCACGTTACGTGACAGTAATTATTAAAGGAATTACTTAGTTATAATATTTATTATAAGAAGCCCAAATAGCGGGGTACGACACAGATACAAGCAGGATAATTCAATTGATATTCAAGTAGTAGTACTCTCCCACGAGACCAAAAACTAATCGATGGCCTTCTTCAAACCCCCTCCCAGCTATTCTTATACCCGCGCGGGGCACGACGAACCCCCGCCGGAGGTCCGCTAGAGATCTGTTTAGAATATGTTCAAGTAACATATATTCCTTTTGTAACTATTTCCTGATTGTATACTCACGTGCAATATACGTGACATGTCTGCCCGTTATATTTATAGTATAGCCGAAACTATATCAAGAGAGAAATATTAGATTATTAGTAGTATATACAAAAGTAATAAGTTAGAGTGTTCCTGTATAGTATAGGAGTAGAGTATATTGCAAATACTATATTAAGTTGAGTATAAAGCTTTTGTTTAAGAAAATAACTATAGACTTATCTAGAACTATAACAATTCTTCTAAGTCTCAAGTCACGGGACTAATATAAGTCCGAAGAGTTGTTAGATTAGTATTAATATTTCGCTTAATTCTTCTAAGCGTCAGGTCTAGTGTTACGATTTCATCATCACGTGCGACCCAGTGATCACGGGACACTGATCACGTGATGGGAGCGAAGGAGCGCTCTTGGGGCTCCCTCCGCTCCAGGACACGAGGGCTCTATATAAGCAATGGTATTTCCTTAGATAGGAGCTTCGTGCTCAACTTACTTTGGTAACTTCAACAAGTACTTTCAATAAAGCATCGTTGACTATTACTTGGGGAACATCGTGTAACGATTCTACTTTCTCGTCGGTACTCACGTGAGTACGAGGTCGTTGGGTTGGTATTGGTATTGAAGTTCGTTCGGTCACTGGGTGTTGATCACTTGGAAGTGAACTCGTTACTAAGTATTGAGAACAAACTTATATTCAGAATGCTGATTGTAATTGAGCACGAAGCTCCTATCTAAGGAAACTAACTAGACTTATATAGAACCTTCCTGCCCCTGGATCGATTTCACCGACAGTCGATCTGGTTGACTACATCGCTTTGATCGACTGTCGACTTAGTTGATCATTCCAGTCAGGTGACTCCGCACGTGACTACTCTTATGCTGACTTCCCAGGTTCTCTTTGCCACCTAAGTGACCGAGCCTCAGGCCTGGACCGCACGTGATATTAAATCGTGACACATCGTGCCGACTATTCCCTTCTATATATCTTATAGCCAAACCCTACGTTCCTATACCTCAAGACAGGGCCCTGATAGCCATCCGGACCCGAGGATCGTTACATCTAGGCTATACGTGATAAATGAAACCGTGATACTAGTATATTAGTATATAATCTAAATAAAGCTTCTAGGTCTAACTAATTTCAGACTAAGCTAAGCTTAATAATTAATTTTTAATATTAAACGCTAATAAAATTAATATAGTATAAGAAATATATAGTAAAGAAGTTAATTTATTATTTACTTTTTTTATTATAAAAATAAGTATTAATATTATTCTTAGTAATATAATTAAATTTAACTTAATAATTAATATTTTGTAAAGGTTAATTAAGTTAAAGCTAGTTATAGCTTATATTAATTAATAAAGCTTAAGTCATGTACAATAACTTACAACTTATTAAGCGAAAATGCGACAATTATATATATTATAAGTCGTGAAGTTATAGTAGTAAGCACGTATAAGTTATTTCACTGCATTCAATTATAATATTCTCTAAACAATCTACAAAGCTTCCTTCCGTCGTGATATATCCCAAGTCACTCCCCTGGGCTCTCTTCCCGAACCGTTAGTCAGTAAGCCTCAGGCCCAGGTTCTTTATTCCATCCAAGACACCTAGCCATAATACGTGTCAAAATCCACCCTCCATTGGCCAGTAGACGTCTTCTTGAATCCATCTGGGTAGTGAGCTTTCGTATAGGATGATCCAGCGAAATACTTGTCTGTGGTATCAATGAGCCTGTGGTAACTGTCAATCAGGCTGTCCACGGATTTATACGTAACACAATCGTCATGTCTGTCCGGGCTACTTAGAAAGCTGACTGAGTTATTGAGCGATGCAATGGTGGAATTGGCACTAGCGATGTTGGCATTTGCACTAGCGATGTTGGCATTTGCTTCGTTGAAGCGGTGGTACCACGTTGTCGAGTTAGATCTTTCGGTTGAAAGGGCGTTGCTAGTCTGCTGGTGATTGGTCTGCTCAGTCTTGAGCTTCCCGTCAAGCTCGGTGATCTTGGCGCTGCACTCGAGAATGGTTTTGTCCCTAGCCCCAACCACGCCATTGAGTTGATCGATGTCGCCTCTAAGGCCGTTGATCTTCGCGTTGAGACCATTAATGTCGCCCTGGAGTCGATCGATGCTGGCAGCATGTTGTTTTTTTTCCTCCTTAAGGTCTTCTTCGGATTTCTTGAGTTCTTTTACTTTTTCGTCGAGTTGCTTATACAAGTGCTCAGGATCGTAGTTGAGTTCTCGGTCGTCAGACTCTTTCTGTCGCTCCTCCTGGCCCTTGATTGTTTCATCTCTCTCTTTCAACAGGCGCTGATGTCGTTTGAGTTCGGACTCCACGATTTGTAAGGCCAATTTGCTTTTCTTTGCGTCTGACTCGGCCTTGATCTTCTCCCCGTTAGCGATTTCGATTTCTTTGGCCGCCGACTCAATCTGGTTGTTAAGCTTTGTGATTTTAGCTTCAGAAGACTTGCGGAGACCCTCCAGCTTTCCACGAGTCTCAGCGTGGTTTCCTTGCTCTTTCCTTAGTTCGTTGAAGTGCTTCGTGTGATCCCCCTTTTCCTTAGCCAGGGCGTTTTGAAAGGTTGTAAGCCGAACTTGCAACCCTGCGAGATCGGATTTTCGAGACTCCGCTAAATCGTCCGCAGCAATCTTATCATTTCTCATCTCGTTGAATTCTACCTGCAATCGTTCGTTCTCAAGCTGAGCACCGAGTCGAGCCTCTTTTTCCTTGGAAGCAGCATTTTCGAAAGAATCTGACTGCTGCTGAAGATCCTCTGCCACTGATTCCATTCCCTCAATTCGGCTCTTTAGGCCTGCAATTTTGATTCCCAGATCCTGGATGTCGCCATCTTTCTCTTGACCCTCAGTCTCTCGTAGCTTTCGGGCTTCCTTCAGCTCGCCAGTCGTCACTTGGTGCTCCAATTTCTCTGCTTCCCAGTCTTTAGAGAGCTGTCTGGACTTTTTCTCCAGATCCCGCGCTTTGGCTTCGAGCAATTCCACTCGGATATTAGCATTGTCCCGATGGAGTTCAGCATCCCGCTTTTCTTTCTCGGCCTGCAAAGCCTTCTCATTCGCCTCTTGAGCAGTGCGACTAAGTTTTCCATTTTCGGTCTTGAGACGAGCTTGGTCTACCTTGATCTCGGTAGTCCTCCCCACCTCTTCATTAAACTGATTCTCAAATGAATCAGCCCTTTTTTTGAGACTGTTGTTGTCGCTCTTGAGTCGCTCATTTTCTGGGAGGATGGTTTGGCCTAGGTCTGCAAGCTTATCCGCGATCTCATCATTCTCCTTTTTCAAGTCCTTGATTTGAATTGCCTGTTGGTCCTTTTCTTTCTTGGCCAATAGTGCTGCTTCATCTGCTGACTTCACCGCATTCTCCAGATTCTGACTTTTAAGAAACAGATTGTCTCGTTCGTCTTCGACTTTCTTCATGGCGGCTTTTTGGGATGTCTCGCGGTCAATCATCCCGCGGCAGTGGTTTTCAAATCGGGCCTTCTTAGTATTCGACTCTAGGAGATCCTTCTTGAATTTCGTCGTGGTTTCATCCATTTCCTTTACGAGCCTTGCCCTCTCGGCCTCGGAACGTTTCTGGAGCGATTTCTTCTCAACTTCAGACTTTATTCTCAGCTGCTCAAGCTCATCCTTCGCTCGAGTCAGCTTTTCAGCGAGCCCATTATCACCCTTTGCCAAATTAGCTGTAATCTTATTCACCTAATTGAGACCTAATTCTTACCGATACCGATTCACCCACAGCAGGGCCAGTACCCTCCACTTCAAACACCAAGTACTTGTCCAGTGAAGCCTCGATCTTCTCTTGAATTGAAGGGTTGTAAAGATTAATCTGTTTTTCCACGATGCATAGCACCTTTCTCGATTGTCTGTCGGGGCTTCTGATAGTACTTCCGAGGCTCCATACTCGAAGCGTAACCTCAGAGCTTTCCTCGAACATATTGAGCGAGGAACCCGCCCAGCTAGCGGAGATCGTCTTCTCATCGGCATGATATCCAAAGAACCATGTCCCCCCAGGGAGGCCCAGCGCTCCTTCAAGCACCTTGTCGCCACCGCTGGTTCGAACACAGGTTTGGACAGTGACAGTCTAGTTTGTGTTAGGAAAAGTATTTTTTTTCAGTGGGATTTACCAACCATCTTCTTGGGTTGTGGAGTTTTCACGATATTTTTGCGTGCGATTGAATGCAATTATGTGTTTAGTGGGAATGTAGTTGGCTCCGAACTCTACTGAGGCCAATTTCGCGGACAAGCTTTTGATCAGAGCAAGAATTTCTTTGTAGGAAAGTCTCTACTCGGTACTAAATAATTTTTCACGGTCATTGGTTTCGAGTCTCAACCTTCCGACTCAGATTTGGTTCTCCCCACTTACTCAGCCGCTGAGGTGGTATTCAGCTCCCTTTGATAAGGCTTACGGTTGGGTCTACTTGCATACAGGGCATGAAGCATTAAAGCAATTGGGTATGGTATATGCAACTAGCTAAATATCTGCACTCCGTGGTATCACAAGTACTAGGCTATTGGCTCTTCGTTCGGCACAGCCTTATTACGCGCGTCTAAAGATATCCGGGTAGAGCTTCATTGGCATTGCAAAAGCCACGATGTTAAGAGAGACGGTAGAGCAATATTTTTGGTGACTCCGAACTGGGTCGTTCTGTAATGAAGGCAAATCCAGGTGAAGGCGCACGTGTACGACATTTACTTCCAATTATTGGCACTGCATGGGTACTGCATGGGTACTGCACTTTGGTATGCACACTGAATAATGCAGCCGTATACGAAAAGGGAAATCTGGGACAGCTTCGGAGAACCCCATATTGAACGCTCGAGAGGGGGGACAAAGGCCGAGATACTCAGATGTTTTGTCGTTAGCACCGTTTTACTTTAGCAAGGCTGCAAAGTCAACGACTCGCTCTCAGTCTGAATATAGATACCTTCTCAACAGACTGTTCAGTGAAAATAATCTCTCACTTCTCTATCCTGTCAAACGAAAATATCTACAGCCATAACGAAGCTCAGAAACTTGCCCGCCGTCTCGCTGCTTCCGGCGACGCTGCAGCTGCCGCTGGACCAGGAACCTACTTGGCCCACCGACATCTCGTCTAATACCTCTGGCGATGCACCGACACCTAAGAGTAGCAGTATGTTATATCTATTCCAGAATAATTCTTGAACTAAAAAAATTCTTTAGAGAAGAGCAAGGTCAACGAATCACCTCGCCGTCTACCATCAAAGCGGGCACAATTCCAGACACATCTAAAGACTGAGGGTGGGTAGTTGGCCGAGTCGATGGACTGGATTCAGGAGAGAATCAAAGAGCGCACAACGGAACTCGACCTTCTTGAGACAAAGAAGAGCAATATCATTAAAATGAAAGCACAGGAAGTCGACAAGGTCGAGGAGAAGAGGAGAGCTTTTCTCGAAGAGAACGCGAGGGAACCATCGTCGAAACGACGGCGCGCCATGTGCAAGTTGCACAGCAATACTTGTGAAGAATTTACCAGCAGGCCAACGTCTCCTCCACCTCTTGAGAAGAAAAAGCTGGCGCCGAGGCGCTTTTGTTGAAAGTATCTGCGGGCGACGGTCTGAGCAATTGTCGATTTTCCAGTGCCAGCTAAGTCATTAAGTCAGAAGATATACCGCTCATCTTCGCTATCAACCTAGTTGTATATCTCCTTAAGAAGGCCAACTCGGGTATTCGGGAGGCAAGTGGACGGATCTTGCCTTGTATACGAATTGAATAGTACATCAACTGCATACGGCAAATATTGAAGTACATCCGAATCGATATCTAGCTTGCCGATTAGCATCAGCGTTTACAAAGGGGGGAGACAACCTCAAATAAAATAGTCTACTTACCTCTTGAATATATATTAATTACCTCTCGAAGTCGCTTGAACGTATGTTCTTTCCCTTCGCTATAGATCAGTAGTATATAGACATCGAAAATGCCGAGTAGCGAATATATCTAGTCTTCTTTGCGAGTAGTCTCACATTGTTCTGCCTATAACATTCGCTCGGCGACAGTGAAATCAGAGAGCGGAACCCCTTGAAGTACTTTGTCCGGAATCCCTGTTTTCTCGTGGATAATAGCCCCCAAGGATGCTTTGTTACTGAGTTGCTCCCAGTATTTGAAGAAGAATTCAACTGATTTTGAGGTAATAAGCTCGAGTCAATTATCTGCTTTTACGAAATACCGATTTCCAGGGCGCTGGCAGAACGCGTCGTCAGTCTCAGGTACATTCTTTGGAACATCTGACAGATAAATATAGCATTTAACCGCATTGCGATACCAGCGAAACATGGAGTTGATAGCCTCTGCAAGCTCGGTGTTATTTGACTTGTCGATACATACATTACTCACCTCAGACGACGTATATAGAGAGTGGGGCAGGCAAGTAGGGGTGGTGATCTTGGCGAAGCTTGGGGTGGAACAACGCCTCAATTACGCCATAGAACCCACTGTACAACCTACGTGCCCTTTACTTCGTACTTGGGGTAATAGTTGTAAAATGCAGAGGTGATACGCCACAATGCTGCTTTACCAAACGCCCTTAGTATTTTGTACTGTAGCCTCGGGCATCAATCACTGCCTGGCTGTCACGACCAGCTAAAACCCACGTTTACCTAGGCAATCGAGTATCACTGAATTCTTCAATATAACGTAGGCCTTTCGCCAGTGAAATAATATTATTATCATTCGATAAACTAATCGCTAAGGAAGGAAAGAAAGAGCTTGAATTTGGGTGGGGTGGTGATAACCCCTCCACCATGATAAAATATACAGCGTGACACAGGTTACTCCTATGCTAAACTCCTACACTGGCATAGTTCCTTCATACTATATACAAGCTCCCTAATTCTCTCGTGGGTTATTGATTTCCAAGCTTCCTGAATTGCGCTCCTAAGCCTTTTATATAAGCTGTGGACTTGAGGGTAGTACTTCTGAATATAACCCTTTATATTATCTTATATATAGCCTCTATATAGAATTCAAATCAGGAGAGCAAGGAGGCTATTCGATAACTCTTATCTCTGCAGCTTCAAGGACAGACTTTGTAAAAGTAGTGTTACGATTTCATTATCACGTGCGACCTAGGCCTGAGGCTCGGCTGCCTGGTAGCACAGAGAACCTAGGGAGAGCAATTATATTTCGTATCTTAACTACTTCCGCAAAATCATTTATAGGAGTCTTTCAAGATTAGTAGAATTAAATTCTTAACTGTTGTATGTTGAACCAAGCACGTGATTTACCCCGCCCCACTACAATCAGCATCCCCCGCATTCCCCCCTGAATCTCCTTCGAACGGCCCGAATCATTTCTTCTTCTTTATACATGAAATAACTAATCTATTTAGAGATCGGTCCTTCTTTAGTAGCGACAACACCGTTGAGCTAGGGCCGACCTGATATGCGGAGCGTGGAGGAGTCCTCTATCAGATCAGGTGGTTCACATCAATTCAGAGATTTGGAGATGACTATGCACTAGTCGGTAGACCTTGTGTACTGTAGAAGTGATGATGCCTTTCCTCTTCCTCTCGGAGGCTTACCAAAAGATCCTCTTGAGTTTGCAGTCATTCCTGTCTGTTTGTACTAGAATTTCAAAAGAGCAAGCTACGGAAAGAATTATAGCTCTCAAGACAGCAACAATGCGCTTTCCCACCACTATCTTCTGTACGTTGATATCTTCATTCACAGCAGTCAATTCTGCGTCTCCAGCAGAATGGAGAAGCCGATCCATTTACCAAGTTTTCACTGATCGATTTGCTCTGACAAATGGCTCTACTGATGCTGCTTGTCCTCCTGGATATGGAGGTTTCTGTGGAGGGACGTGGCAAGGAATTGTCAATAAGCTTGACTACATTCAGGTGAGATATGGAACTTTAATTTGCAAGGAGGAGGTTGATAGAAAGGGTATAGGGCATGGGATTTACCGCCATCTGGATATCACCTGTGGTTGAGCAAGTTGCGGATCCCAGTCGCGCATATCATGGTTACACTGCACAGAACCTTTATGGTGTGAACCGCAATTTTGGAAGCGAAAATGACCTGAAAGCTTTGGCGAAGGCTCTTCATGATAAAGGAATGGCAAGTTGTGTATCCTCTTGGGAAATCGACCATTTCATTAATTGAAGTACATTCTCCAGTATTTGATGATTGATGTTGTAGCAAATCATATGGGTTCAGACGATAAAGCGGAGGAGATCAATTACAGCGTCATAAACCCTTTTAATAAGAAAGACCATTACCACGCCAATCCGATCTGTTTCATCAGCAATTACAACAATCAGACGGAAGTTGAGCAGGTACAGAACCTACTTCCCGAAAAGTGGCATTACTAATTATGTCTCTACAGTGCTGGCTGGGAAATGATTACTATCCGCTGCCAGACCTAAATACCACACAGCCCACTGTGCGCGACATGTTTAGCACATGGGTCAAATACCTTGTCTCAACATATTCAGGTACCCACTAGTACCCTTCCTCCGTATACCTAGCCAACCCTTCAAATCAATACTGACTATATCCTAGTCGACGGACTCCGTGTGGACACAGTAAAACACGTTGAGAAAAGTTTCTGGTCAATTTTCAATTCTGCATCTGGGGTCTTCAACATTGGCGAAGTTGCAGATGGGAATGTTGACTATCTTTGTCCTTACCAGAATTATATGGATGGACTTCTAGGCTACCCTTCGTTTGACTCCTCTCCTCCGTTATCTGACAAGCTTGCTAATAGCCTAAAGCTACTACCAAGCGACACAATTCTTCTCAACCACGACAGCCACATCAGCAAACTTGATTGGGGAGGTAAATTACTTAAACAGTCAATGTAAAGATACGACATTGCTTGGGTCATTCAGTGAGAATCATGATCAGCCAAGATTTGCGTGGTATACAAGTGATATGGTTGTAAGTCACTTCTCGTCTGGCAATCCTTACATATTAACGATTCGACTGACTATTCCAAACCAGTTAGCAGAAAACATAATCACTTATACAATGCTGGCAGATGGCATTCCAATCAGTTCGTCAGGCCATTCCCCAAGCCAGTACCTAAACACACTCGTCCAAGCTAACTCAATCGACCAGTATACCAAGGTCAAGAACAACAATTTAATGGCGCGACCGATCCCTATAACCGCGAAGCCTTATGGCTAAGCAATTACAACACTTCATCTCCCCTCTACGTGCTCATCTCCACCCTTAACAAAGTCCGCACTCTTGCCGCTACAAGCTCAGACGCATATCTCACATGGCACCAACAAATCATCTATTCAGAAAGCCATGTTATTGCATTCAGGAAAGGCGATGAGAGTTTCATGACACTAATGGTTGTCAATAACCTGGGAGAAGGGGCGGGAACGAAGAATGCGGTGATGGGAAATATAGGGTTCCCAGCTGGATTGACAGTGGTGGATATTTTGACTTGCAAGAGCGTTGTTGTTGGATCTGATGGGAGTTTAAGTGTCAGTATTGAGGGCGGAGCGCCGATGGTAAGTTCCCCATTAAGGCTAAGCATGGAGGATTATCGCTGATGTGGAATAGGTATTTTATCCCCAATTTCTCCTTGAGAAGTCAAGAATTTGCCAATGAGTTGACATGTTTATTTCGCGAAGCGGATGATGGTTGGAGAGTCTCCTATTGGAGATAAATAGGATTCCGCTAGCCTTAGACTAGCAGCAGCATTGATCTATCAGAGGGCTCGCATAAACAGTGATCTTTCAGAGTGTAATCCAAAGCGAAAAACGGAAGGCTGGAGTATAAACGAATTTTTTGTTTGGTTTGCGAAGGATGATTCAAGACAATTGTTGGGCATTGTGTGTGGAGATATATTCATGTGGTAAAGCAGAATTGAGGGAATGTTGGAAGCTACAGTTGAAAAACATCACCGGCTTCGCCCCTCAGAGGCTGACAAGGGTGGTTGTATCACACTCTAAGAACATACTTGGAACAGTGTGATATAAATAAAATTTTTCATAAATAATTGGGTGCCTTGACCTGGAACTTTTATCTATAAGACAGACAAGGAGTTAGAGCACCTATTAGTAATCTGCTGAAGGGTGGTGAAAGAAGACCGCGAATTTATATGGATTGAATCAAGAATCATATCTCAATGAAAGAATTTGTATTGTAAAAAGAATCAACGCTTGGGAGTCTATATATGCAGCCTACTCAATAGGCGCAACCCCTATACTCCAAATCTAAAAAGAGACTAATTTACTCTTCACACAAATCGCCTTCGCAAGCGTCTCAATACTGCCACTACTTAACAGTTCCAAAACCTGTAAATTTGCTTCAAACTCTCTAGTAATAAAGTTCCTTACTTCAATTGCAACAAGCGAATCAAGTGCATAGTTCGACAGAGATCTTGTGATATCCATATCTTCTCTCTCTAGCATGAGAACAGAAGGAAGGATATCGAGGAGGCCGTTACAGATTACTTCCTGGGCTTCCTCGGGTGTCTTTGCGGCTTTGAGGGCAGTATGATGAGAGACGGTTTCAGGCTGGCTGCTGGTTTCCGCGGCCAGTGCTTCGGCCGCGATACGTAGGTGTTTGAATTTTGCATCGTTGGTCCAGAAGGGGATTGAAGGTGTAATGCGGACTCCGGTAATGGCATGGCTATTGCAAGCACGAGCAAGCGTACCATCTATTGCAGCAGATAGCAAAGCTAAAACTTCCGCCTCGCAGATTGTGTCACTTCCAAGATTCTTAGACACTTCAGCTGCAGCTTCGAGGTTCTCGGCGAGATATCCAGCATCAGAAACTGCCGTGAGATCAAGTGAAGAAGCTGGCATTCCTAATGAGATGCGATGTTGGACAAAAGCGTTGAGGAACGTGTTGGCTGCTGAATATGCTGCTTGCCCTCTGTTTCCCACTGCACCAGCTGCTGATGAAATTGCAACGAAGAAATCAAGTACTTCGGATTTCAAGGCATTGTGGAAATTCCAAGCGCCTTTAACTTTAGACTCGATGACCGTAGTGTATTGCTCAATAGTCATCTTCTCGAATAAGACATCCTAATAATTGTAAGAAACGTGTATGGGGCTAACTGGGGGTTCTAAGCTTACGTGAAGGACCATGGCTCCGTGAACCACACCTCTAACTTTTGGCATGCCAGCCATCTCCTTAGTGAGAAGATTGCGGACAGAGTCAGGGTTGGCAACGTCGCATTTCTTGACAGAAATAGTTGCGCCAGTCAATGCAAGTTCGTCGACTAAGTCTTTCACCTTGCCTGTTATAGAAGCCCCTCTAGATACTAGGACAATATTTCTAGCTCCTTTGCAAACCATCCATCTCGCCATGCTTCGGCCCAAGCTGCCAGTACCACCGATAAGGATGTACGAAGCATCTGGGCGGAGAACCTTTGCGTGCGTTTGAGAGGGAAGTGCCTGAGTGGGTATTAGAAAATGTATACGAAAAGGGGCTGGAAATGAAAAAGTGTGCTCACCATCACCTGGTCCCCTGGTCGGGGCGACACAACTATTTTGCCTGTCATACTGCCTGACTGGAATGCTTTGAATGCTGCCTCAACTTCCGATATAGGAAATACCTTGATAAATCCCGTTGCTTGTATTTGCCCATCCATTAAGAGCTGAGAAATATCTAAGAGAAGCCTGTTTATGATCTTTGGTCTTTCAGAAGCCAGAGAAAACAAGTCAACAGATGAGAAACTGCGGTTGTGATCAAGCTGAGTCGTCTCAAGTCTAAGACCTGAACTCTGACGCCCAATGTCGATGAAGCATCCAAAGTTGCCAAGGCTATCCCACAGTGTTCTCATCGTATCTGAATCCGCGGAGCAGCAATTCAACACCACATCGAATCGAGCTTGCCGAGTAGCTAGATGGATAGCTGACTCGAAGGAAGGAAGATAACTCAAAAAAATTTGATCATCGTCTAAATTAAATGTTTGCTTCATCAGCGCTCTCTCCGCAGAACTTCGGACTATTGCAAATACAATTGCACCATCAAGCTTTGCTAGACAAATAGCCGCCTGACCAACTGCTGAAGCCGCGCCATGGATCAAAACTCTGTCCCCATGATCAATCCCTCCAAGGTCCCTCAGTGCGTGACTGGCGGCAGTATAAGCTACTGGGATCCCTGCTGCCACTTCGAAAGTTGTTTCATTATTAATTTTAAATGCCAATTTCTCTTTGGTGCGTGTAAGAGTTGAGTAGACTCCTTTCGAAACTGATATCCCAGCAATACGATCTCCGGCAGCAAATTTCTTAACGCCGCTTCCAGTTCGAACAATGATACCACTGAACTCCATGCCAATCGTACATGCTTCCAATTGGCCTATTACAACAGAGAGGTCTCGAGAGTTCATGCCAATTGCCTGAACCTTTACCTCAATCTCATCGTCTGAGAGGGCATCTTCAGTTGATTGGTCAACAAAGTGAAGAGTCTCCAAAGCACCTGAAACTTGTATTGCCATCTGCAATGGTCTCTCATCCTGTGTAAATAGAGTGGGTTCAGCGACAGGGATTCGAGTTTGCTTGTGAACATATTCGTTCATATCTGCATCGTCAATAATTCTCGGCGTAAAAAGATGGCCATCTTTCTCCATATACTCTAAATCGCAATTGGGTTCTGTTTGCGAGTTGAATATCGTCTTAAAAACCTTGAGAATTGAACCTGTCATTTTCTCCGGTGAAGTTAGGGAGCTCGAGTCCAAATCCAGAGTGGCGAATTTAAGCAACGTTTCCGATCGAATGCTTCTGCTAAGTCCAGTAACCATGTTGACATCTGGATTAGATGAGTTGGTATATGCGCCACGCACAATCCAAAGAATACCTCTTACTTTCGTTAACATTTTTTGTAAGCTCAAGAATTCTCCTGGTGTTAGAGATGATAGGACAGGCTTGTCAAGCTCAGAAATGAATATACATAATTTGTAGTCTGTTTCAATATCGAAGAGCAGACCAGCTTCAGGTTTTCTGTCTGTCAAGTGCTCAAGATCGTTCGCCAACCTGTGTGCCAGCTCTCTTTGAGGGATAGAATCACCGTGAATGATTATCACATCGCCTTCGATGTCATTTAGTTTGGGCGCACTCTGAACGGAAAGTCCATTTGGTATAGTGTGTGAGGTTCCGTTCACGGTTCCATTCGCATGCGTGGCAACACCATTTGAATAACAGTGTAAAACACTGTTCGTCTGCACTTCTGAATGGGCGTTTTCCTCTTCCAAAACTGGTTCCCATTCCAGCTTGTAGCAGAGTTCTCGGTGAGCACTCTCTGTTGCGCTCATTTCTCTCTCTACAATTGGAGAAATTGTCAAGTCATCGAGTTTTATAAGTGGTTCTTTCGAACCATCGTTCACCATAGCAAACATTGACATCTGGATTGGCTTGATGTGTGTCGATGTTCTGTTTCCTTGACAAAATGCTCTGAGTGAACTACCTGGTGTTTGTGTCAACTCAGTGACACGATTTGATATGCTGAGACGACGGATCGTTGAAGGCAAATATATGGTGCTGACTGAGTCTCTCCCGGCACCCAAAATAGGCCAGTACATCTCAATGAGCTGCTCTAATAATGCTGGGTGTATAATGCTAGCAGATTGATGTGCTTGTGGCATCTCCTCTTTCGTATCCACGGTAGTAATATTGGCGATCGAAGCACTATCACCAGCTTTGCAGTCGTTCATACCCTGGAAACTCGAGCCGTAAGTGACACCAAGATCAGAGAGCGCATCATATATCTTGGTTTTATCAACAACTGTCGCCGCCTGCTTGGTGATATCCTCAACGATTCGCTGTGAAACATGAGAGATGTTAACTCCCTGAGAGGGATCACCTTCAGTTGTATTCATGCTCTTGACAACAACAAGGCCTTGACAGTGTTCAGTCCAGCCTTTATTGTTAACCCAAGAGTGGATTCTGAATTCATCCCAAGTTTCAGAGGAGACAGAAGAACCATTCTGGTGGGGTCGAAGTTGGAGCGTTATTTCGATGTCTTCCTCTGTCACCACTAGTGGTGCATGAACTAAAACATCACGAAGCTCAAACTCATCAAATTTTATGTTACGAGCATTTGCCCTTTGTGATGCAGCCTCAACAGCCATTGCAATAAAGCCTGACATTGGGAAAAGTGTCAAAGATTGGATTTTGTGATGTCGAAGCCAAGGGAGATTGTCAATACGCAAAATATTTCTCCAGGTTGGCTCAAGATCATTCGAATAGACAGCTAAAACACCAAGAAGATCGTGTCGTGGTGTCGAGCGATTTTTGTGCGTTTGCATGATCCGAGACTCGTGCCAATATTTCGTTTGATGATTCCAAGGGTATCGGGGCATGTCAATTAAGAGGGTTGGCTTCTGGCCAGATTTCGGGAGGTTGATAGCACCAAAATCCAGATTTGCTCCTTTTACAAACAGCATTGCAGCGAGTTCGAGTGCAGTCTCTATAGCATCTTTCTTCCTGACTAATGCTGATGCATATGGAATCTTCATAGCGTCCGTACTACACGCTTTCAGAATCTGCTTGACAGGACCCGCAAGTGCAGAGTGAGGCCCAATCTCAATGAGCATATTGACACCTGTTTTGTAGCCATCTGCTGGTGCGCACATGGTTGTTAGTGCTTCAGAAAATCGTACTGCTTTCGTAAGATTATCAACCCAGTAAGATGGCTGGAGCAATTCGCCTTCAACGAGATGGCCAACAAGAGATGAGTGGAATTTCACTTTCGTCGGTCTCGGCTTGTCAAGGTTCTGCAGGAATGCGCGATAGTCTTTAGCTACCAAACTCATGTGGTGAGAGTGATAAGCAACATCGACCTGTAACTTTCTATTGAATAGTTTTTTCGCTTCCATAAGCTTCTGGAGCTCATCAATAGCGGGTTCGTCACCAGATATTGTTAAGCTTGTGGGACTGTTGAAACAAGCAATGCGAGCTTCCTTGGCTGTCAATTCCGCGATAAGGGGTTCTGCCTCTTCCTTCGTGCATCCGACTGCCATCATAGATCCTTTCAGATCCGGGAACTTTTTGCGAAGCGCCACTGTAGCCAGGCCTCTGTAGTAGGATATTGCCATGCACGAGTCAAGTGGCAAAATATTAGCGGCGTATGCCGCTGCAATTTCACCACTTGAGTGTCCTGTCACTGCAGTAGGTAAGACGTTCCAGGAACGCAACAAGTCCGTGATAGCAAGTTGAATCGCAGTACATGCTGGCTGGCTAATTTGGGCCTCGTTAATAAGAGATGTCTCTGGGTCTTTATTCAGTTCATCTAAAGTAGAAGTTAGAAATGTAAGTTCGATGCTCGGGGATATTGAAAGTATACCAATTAATGAGAATGAGGCTCCAAAGGACATCAAGCATCTATTGCAAGCCTCTAGTGTAGAGGCAAAAACAGGATACTGATCACAAAGCTCGCGACCCATTGCATGCCATTGAGCTCCCTGACCAGTGAAGATAAAGCCAATCCGCAAAGGTTCTGTCTCTCGAACCGGAACAATCTTTCCACCATTTAACGCCTGAATCAAATCAAAAGAGGTTGGTGCCGGTATGGCAACTCTCCATTGCATCAACGATCTTCGCTCTCCCAGGGTATACGCGATATTGCTCATTAAATCATTTTGAAATATTTCCGGTCGCTGTTCTAAATAAATGCCGAGGTTTTTCATAAGTGCTTCCAGCGCACCTTTATCATTAGCTGAAAGGACAAATAACTTTCTTGGTTGACTGGTGGAATCTGCTGAATCTGGAGAGTCGTTTTCTTTTAAGAAAGGTGCACGCTCTAACACGACGTGGGCGTTTGTCCCCCCAAAACCAAAATTGTTCACACTTGCAAATCGCTTTGGCCGAGGCCATGGGCGTTGACTAATTGGCACCTTAGAAATATTAGTATATAATAATTTCCACTTGCTTAGTAGGTAGGTACCTTCAAATGCCATTTTGAGAATGGGATCTTCTCGTTTGGCTGTTTGAAATCATAATTGGGTAATATGAAGCCACGCTCTAACATCAGTGCGGTTTTTATCACGGAGATGATACCTGTGCAAACGTTTAGCAACATAAATGAAGTGCAATTGATATACACACCAGATGCAGCCTCCAAATGGCCAATATTTGACTTTACAGAGCCAATAAAAAGAGGGTTTCTGGCTGTTCGATCTTCGCCAAAAATGTTATGCAAAGCAGCGGCTTCAATCGGATCGCCAACTTTAGTACCAGTACCATGGGCTTCAACATAACCTGTGTCTCGAGGATTAATCCCAGCGCTTTCGTACACTGATCTCATCAGGGACTCTGCAAATTCCTGGTTAGCGTGTCTTAGAGGAAAGCAGAAACAGAAAGAGAAAAGAGAAAACTGCAAGTGTACCTTGTGCGGACCCATTTGGCATTGTTATGCCAGGTGTTTTTCCATCTTGATTAATACCGCTAGCAACGATGACGGACCTGATAATATCATTGTCCTTTAACGCCTGGTCTAGTGGCTTTAGAACAATAATTCCACAACCCTCACCGCGGCCATAGCCAGTGCCCCGATTGTCGAAAGAGAATGATCTTCCTTGATCTGAGAATAATCTAGAATTATTAGTAAATCCGTCTAAATCTGCGAAAGAAGTCTTACCTTGACTTTGACATCGATATCCAAAATTCAGGCAGCATATTCAAGTGGCAACCACCCACAATAGCAGATTTTGATTCGCCATTCCGTAGACTTTGGCAAGCTTGGTGAAGTGCGACCAGACTTGATGAGCAAGCAGTATCCATCGTGAAGCTAGGTCCCCGCAGGTCGAAAAAGTGTGAAATGCGGTTGGACTGCATTGCAAATGCACAACCTATCACTTGTAAGCAAATGGAATTTCTCGTAGGATTCAACAATGATTACCCGTGGACTGGTGCATAGGAATCGTTTCGGTATCCGAGAATAATTGCGATTCATATTCCGAGAACGAACCACCAATGAAGACGCCAACTTGCTTTCCAATAATTTCATGCTTTGGAATCCCGGCGCTATCAAGCGCCTCGAAAGTACATTCTAAGAGAATTCTTTGTTGAGGATCCATAGAAGTGGCCTCCTGAGCTGTGAGACTAAAAAATGGTGCGTCGAATAGTCCTACATCTTCCTTGAGAAAATTTCCTCCAACAGCATTGAAACACCCATTCTTGCCAGGGTTTGGGTGATGAAAAGTAGCATTATTGAATCTCGCTTTTGGAACCTCCGACCACCCAGTTCGAGCTCGTGAGCACAATTCCCAAAATTCATCAGGAGTTGAGACATTGCCAGGAAGTCGACATGACATGCCCACTATCGCAATTGGTATCTGCTTGGGCAAATCCGATTTCGTGAAGCCAGATATGTATCCTTCGGTGTAGCCATGTGAATAGGCATCTCTGTATAGCTTCGTAGGGTCGTCAAGAATAAGATTATTGTGCCCATTCTCACTCGTAACCATGTGCCCATTTGTCGTTTCCTCGCTAGGTGGGTTCCAGGCAGTCGCAGACGGTGCCATTTCTGCCTGCTAAGAAACTTTCAATCACGGCGCTGCTGTGATTGATTGTGGATTGAAAGAGAGAATGAACATCAAGTCTCTAAGATGTGATATCCCAAATTCTTTTTGCCTCTTTCCCGCTGGTTTAGTGTTGGGTCGCGGTCAGACAGATGCACGTTTCAATCCTATGCCAAGAAGAGCATGATAGACCTTTTGGGACGAATGAGAGATCTTACTTGACTTTTGCTATGCACGGCTGCCATCGCATCTTCAGAGGAATTGTTGTAGCGGACAAGCTAAAAGCTCTGAATTGGGTGTGTCCCTTCTCAGAGCCGTGTTGCCCCCACTACTCCCCAAGTTCTACCTGGATAAGATCATAGTTACCGGGATGTAGGCTCCGGGAAGATCTGAGGAAGGAATGGTGCCATGTGGTTTGGGTAGAGCAGGCTTGTCCCTGAACTCATGAACGGGGGATTAATTGTGACTTGAACGATAAAGGGGTATGTGGAGAAAGAGACATGAAACGGGCAGTGCAAGTTCACCTCCAGCGAGCATCCTGTCCTATTGGACTCTGACGGGTCAACTCAGTGTGAAACCATGATACCGGAAGCCCTTGCCCCGGAGAATTGTTGATACAGCCGTTATAGACGGCCTCTGTGCCTTCTTTGAGAAGCTCACAGGCAAAAGAATATTTGATCAACGTGCAGAATTAACTTGATGTGCTCGAGCTCTGCAGAGATAGGAAAACGAACGAGCGTTTCAGCTTCTAAACCTAGCGTAGAGTTGTTGTTGGTGAAAATAAAGTTAGGTTCGTGCGGGTGGCGTTGTGGCGTAGCTTTCCCCTAAGGCCCAAGCGGATGCTGCAATGTCGATCAGATATGAACGGATCTTCAAGATCCCCGTACCTGATCATGAGTATTTCCCAGCAGGCAAACAACATCTAGACCGCCAAGTAGCAGCCAAAACACTATCAACATGAACAATGAATATGGACAGGATAAATGTAGCAAAACTACTAGAATCATTATGTAAAGGATCCTAGTCGAAGGCCTGCTTCCTATCATGTTGACGAGGTGCAAGGCGAGTGTCCTACTTAGGTTACTTGAAACTTCAAGGCACTCGGCTTCTCTCGTTTGAGCTGTCATTGCTAAGTATTTGAGATCGACATTGGGACCCAGGAGGGAGGTGACCTTCCTGGATGCCCCAGACCGTCATTGGTTAGTCTGCGCGCTCAGGGGCTAGTCCTCAGGGTCGTTACAGACGTTTGCTCCTTGATTATAGTTATGGATCTCGGAGGCTTGATCTCTTGTGGGGAAGTAATGATGGCTCCCCAGTGGATTTTCGTATCGCATCCTGGTTTCACTGTCTGGAGCGCCAAGGTGGACGTTTCCGATCGTGCCAAGCGTTGGGAATAATCATATTGAAATTTCGATGTTGTAGAACGAAATTCTTCAACCTTCTTGAAGAAGTCCTCTCAATTTGTTGCTCTTCTATTTTGCATGCTTTTTATTTCAATATTATACTTCATTCTTTGCATCTAAATATTAATTTCAGCAACAACGAAAAATAATCTTTTACCATCATGAAGTTCCTGTGTCTTTGTGGAGCGTATGGAAGCGCGGATGTACGTCTATTGCATTTCCATTTATTAAATTGTCGAAAATTCTGCAATATTTCATTTTCTTTATTTCCGAGAATGAGGACTCGCTGTATCTCATTGTCTATACCGAGAACAGGCTGACTCCTAACTAGAAATTTGAGGTACAACTGGGTAAGAAACACAGCCCTGCGGGAAGATCAAAATGGGCTAATATTTCCAAGCACCTCTCGTAAAAGAGCTGCGCTCTGACGAAACTGCCGAATTATATTTCATCAACGGCCCTGTCGAGGCATTTCCACCGGAGGGTTTTGAAGAGTACTTTGGACAGGGTCCATATTTCCGATTCATTCGGCCTGTTGAGGTTGAGAAGGGAGGCAGTGATGTACTCGAACGAATTCGAAATTTCCCCAAAGGCCTTACTGCAGAAGATCAAATGAGGGAGTTGATGAGAGGTGGCATCAGCTCAGTACCAGTTCCCAAACCTGGAACTATTCACAGCAATGAATCAGCACAAGAAGCATTGGATTATCTGTATGGTATTATGGAAGAGGAGGGCCCTTTCGATGGTATTATAGGTTACTCAGAAGGTGCAACTATTGCTGCTACTCTGATATTGCATGAGCAACGAAGGTTCGAGACAGATGGTATTCCTCCAATGTTTAAGTGTGCACTCTTCTTTGCTGGATGGCCCCCAATGAATCCGGAATTAGACACAATTGTTCTTGCAGATGAAACGGATCTGACGATAACAATACCCACATGCCATATCAGTAAGCAATCTTGCAAATGATAAATAACTTGATGGATTTGCTAACTTTACAAGTTGGATCACTTGACCCTTACCTCGCTGGCTCAATGGCGCTATATAATATTTGTGACATGGATACTGCTTACCTTTTCGACCACGCAAAAGGACACACCCTACCTCGGGACAAGGATACAGTGCGAGAACTTGGAGATATCATAAGAAATATGACTTTGAGTCTAGGAATGGCCTAGTCTTTGAATTTTAGCCTATGAAATTAGACATATGTGTTGCAACTAGATTGGTCTGGATACCGTCATGCCATGGAGTTAGGGTTAAGGTTTGGAATATTATGATTATATATACCTTCGTTTCTTATTCGTTAGTTTTCAGAGGAAAGAATCCTAGATAGAATTTTCAAAGATCTTTCACTTTCCCAATTCGCCAATAATTCCGATGACAATAGACACCAAGTTCCCTTTTGTAGTAACAGATTTCATATACTCTTCACGTTCGTAGGCTTATGTTGCTTACAAAATAGTAAATTGTGGAAATAATATACATATGTTTCACTGGCAAGTAAAATTTTTTACAGGGCGCTACAAATATCATGGGAATTTAGGATCCGCTTTCTAGGTTGCTTTTTCCACGACTAGATAATTCCAACACATCTCTGTGGCAGTTAGCTTCATTATTTTAGGTCCATCTTCTCCTCGCTTTGCTCATGCCAAGGCTGAGTAGTGTGTATAGATTGACACATGTCATTTCAAGCCTGATGTTTCTGTCACTCTGCCGAAGGTCTGTTCGACATTGTCAACCAAGAGCCTCACTTCCGCGCTTAGCCACGGTTTTTTCGAACCTGTTAGAAACGCCTCCTTTACACTGATACTGAACCAGCAATGTTTCGACTAACGCAGTCATTATCACTCCTTCCTTGGCGGATATATTCATTGGCCTTCCGGAAAGTCTTACCACGGAAATAGACCGATCTTCACAGCTAGTTGCAACTGTAACCTAGGAGATTGAATAATTATGACAACTCCTAATTCCGGATATCATGCCATCATATTCTGTGACTTCCACAGCCATAACATCTCTTTTATGTCAATCATACCTTCTTAGAAGTGGGCCATCATGATACTTGGGGCTCGGTTCGGATATCTCGCATTCGGATGTTCGGGCCGAAGGGTCCCTGCGCTCATCCGCATTGATCTTTGATCTCATAGATGAAACTTAGCATCACGCGAAACGACCATCAACACTTTGGACCCCTCCCCGAAACAAAACAAGCAAACATCGGCAAAGTTGCCAAGCTCTCCGCTTGATTGTCAACGAGACTCCAACTCGCAAAATGCTGGACTCAAAGTCATGTGAGATGGTGTTGGGCAAGAACAAATATCTCATTTCCATGCCTAATAGATCATAATACGGTGAAAAATGGCAGGTGGAAACCATTCAGCAGTAGTCTATAAACCGTTGGCCTCGGAAGAACAAGGTGGTAGTTCTGGTGAAGGCGAACAGATTCCATCCTCGTTACACGATTTCCCCAGTCATTCCTCCAGGACTATTGAACATCTTCGTCCATATGAGGGCTATGAACCACTCAAAACGCCAGATTGGCCGGCGCCATGGTCCAACAGTTCGAAAGCTCCTCTTCTCAGCGAGAAAGATGGCTCAGAGAATCGAAAAGATGAAGACGCTGCAGAAAGTTCACCCGAGGAGAAGAAAAAGAGATTCAGTACTGCAGAGTATCAGATAGCATTCTCACATTTCTTGGTAATATGACAATATTCTACCCCGAATAGAATCTAAAAATCTGATAAGGGCTAGAGAATATTTTCGTACTCAACACGAAATGATAGACTTTTATTACTTGCCGCTACTATCGCCTCAATTTGTACTGGAGTCACATTACCTCTCATGAACGTTGTTTTTGGTAAAGAACTCTACATGTTGTTAAACATAAATTTTCATAGTCTTATCTAGTGTTGACAACTCCTAGGTCATCTGGTGGGCACATTCACAGCGTTTTATACTCCAGATTCTGGAGAGACCCAGGAAATGTTCTTAGAAACCATAAATCAAAATGTGTAAGTGTTCCTCGTCATAGGTTATATTTCTGCTAACAATACTTCGAAAGATTTTACATAGTGTACCTCTTCTTTGGAAGGCTAGTTCTTGATTATGTCGCCATAGTAAGCGCTACGCCAAATTATCACCTTAGAGTGTAATTAAACTAACAGATGACAGCTTGGGTTTCGGATGGTAAGCATTCGCATATCCGCAGCGATGCGCCTTGCATACCTTCGAGCGCTCTTTCGTCAACCAATTTCAGTCCTCGATACTTTACCACCAGGCCAGACTGCTGCAATATTAACTATTACAGCAAACGTGCTTCAAATCGGCATATCAGAAAAGATTTCAATGCTCATCCAAAGCATCTCTTTGGTAATCACTGCATTAGTTGTCTCGTTCCACTATAGCTGGCTCCTCACTTTGGTCACTAGTAGCGGGCTCTTATTTATTGTTGTGTTTTACAGCGTCACGATACCATTTTTAGTAAGGGGCTTAAAAGAGGTTGAGCATGCTGATAGGATGTCTTCTTCAATTGCGAGTGAGGTGTTTGGGGCGATTAAAATGATTGCTGCGTGCGGTGCTGAGACAAAAATGATGCAGAGGTATGCGGGATGGGTGAAAGAGTCCAGGCGAAGAGGACTAAAATTATCGCCTTTGGTGGCCATTCAGCAAGCTCCTGGTAAGTGAAAGTACTACTACTTTTCGATCTTGACTAATATATACCTAGCATTTTTCGCAATTCATGCGTAAGGTTTACTCAAAATTATGGAGTGGAAAAAACATTACTAAATATTGCAGGACTTTTGCCTTGTCATTTTGGTATGCCATCAAATTATATCTTGACTTTAGAATAGCAAGTGTGTCAACAATGATCATGTGAGCCAACTACCCACTGAACGAAATCTCAGCATTGCTTATGTATACAGCGTACTCATGTCAATTATGACAATCGTGATATCGATCGGCAGCATTACAAACCCAATCACTACAGCGGCTCAAGCAGCAGGAGCAGCAAGTATTCTGTTCACCATCATCGATGCTCCTCAGCCCCACACCGATGGAATTAAAACCCCAAAGGTTTCCGCGCATAATGACATTGTTTTTGAAAGTGTCAACTTTACCTACCCGTTGAGGCCAGACGTAAAAGTTCTTGACAATTTAAGCATCCGATTTCCTGCCGGGAAGCGGACAGCTATCGTTGGAGCAACTGGGTCAGGAAAGAGCACGATTGTCGGGTTGATTGAGAGGTGGTATGAACTTGATGGAAACATGACCGATAATATGCTTGTAAACTCTGTCTAATACTCCCCGTGAGTATGAAATTTATTAACATGTACTTCAGACACTCTATTTCCGCAACGGAAGTATTACTATCGGTGGTCAAAAGCTACACGATATTGACATCAAATGGTGGCGTTCCCAAATTGGACTGGTGCAACAAGAACCCTTCCTTTTCAACACAACGATATTCAAAAATGTTGAATTTGGTTTGATAGGCACGAAATGGGAACATGCAAGCAAGAGAAAGAAGCGAGCACTTGTCAAGCGAGCATGTGAGGAGGCATTTGCTGACGAATTTATTTCACGGCTACCTGAGGTCAGTTTATACATATCCTGATTACCGTCCAGGTACCTAAAGCGAATGAAAATAGGGTTACAAAACTCAAGTCGGAGACTCAGGCCTCAAATTAAGTGGTGGCCAGCGCCAGAGATTGGCAATAGCGCGAAGTATCGTCAAGCAGCCTAAAATTCTCATCCTTGACGAAGCAACAAGTGCAATTGATGTTCGAGGAGAAAGGATGGTTCAAGCTGCCTTGGACAAGGTTTCCAAGAACCGTACTACAATTACGGTTGCTCATCGACTTTCTACAATTATGAGTGCTGATAATATTGTGGTGCTCAGAAAGGGACAGGTCGTGCAGCAAGGGACTCATGAAAAGCTGCTACTGGATACAGAGGGGGTTTATCATGGGCTTGCAAATGCACAACAGTTGTTAATGGAGGAATATGTTGAGAAGGAAGTCAAAGACCTTGATAAAGCAAGTGTAGACTCTGATTTAACCATATTCGAGAGGGTCAGTTTGGAGGTCGAGCGGCCATCCCAACAGAAGATCAAACTTCCAGCGTCAAAAATATCGGCAGGGAGTTTTAGATTATTCCTGTGGGAACAGAAGCCGCAATGGAGATGGTATTCACTAATGGGTCTTGGTGCACTGGGTGCAGGCGGTATTTCCCAAGACCACTTCGAAGTTGTGTGAGTATATGCTGACATCTGCATGTAGTTTCTTTCCCAATGCATGCATTCTTATTTGCGAAGCTAATATCGTTGTTCAATTTTTGGGGCGAGTATCTACAAAGCGAAACAAATTGGTGGTGCTTGATGTTTGCTTTCTTAGCCCTAGGTGTTGGGATCAGCTACTTTGTCCTTGGGTGGTCATCAAACACTGTATCCTTCGTAAGTGCTGTTCTATACTGCGGAGTTCCAGGAAAACTCTAACATTGCCAGAATATCACAGCAAATTACCGCCAAGAATATTTTCAAAATGTCCTCTCAAAACCAGTTTCCTACTACGACGAAGTGGACAACTCGATCGGAAGCTTGACATCACGCATGGCAAGCGACCCCACCCAGCTCCAACAGCTTCTGGGCATCAACATGGCGATCGTCTTCATCTCCATATTCAATGTTTTGGGCTCAATTATGATGTCGTTCTATTTCGGATGGAAACTTACATTACTCACCGTTATCTCGGTAATGCCCATCATTCTTGCGGCTGGGTTTTTCCGGATTCGCTACGAAACGCAATTTGAGAAAATGAACTATGAAGTCTTTGCGGAAAGCTCAAAGTTCGCTACTGAGTGTATTGGCGCATTTCGAACAGTTTCTTCGCTTACTTTGGAGGAAGAAATATGTTACCGGTTTGAGATTCTATTGAAAAATCACACAAGTAAAGCCTTCCAGAAGGCAAAGTTCGCAACTTTCGTCTTTGCAATGAGTGACAGCGTCGCTCTTCTCTGCATGGCATTTGTTTTATGGTAAGTACATTCATCCTAATATTAGAGTCACATGAGAGCTGATGTTCTTCAGGTATGGAGGGCGACTTCTAGCCAGTCATGAGTATAGTCCTTTTAGTTACCGTATGTACTCTATAGAAGCTCCAATTTCATGCGCTAAAACCCAACTAGTGGTTGTGTATCTTGCGGTAGTCCAGGGAAGTACAAGTGCAGGACAATCATTGAGTTTTGGTCCTAGTAAGATCTACATCTAGCTCGAAGGTAAGAAGGCTGTTGCTGATGCGAAATAGATGTTGCGCAAGCTTTTGCAGCCGCGAATAGAATTCGAACCATGAGGTCAAAAAATAATGAACATTTTGGGGATAAATCATTAAACTTTGACGATACACAAGGCTGTGAGAAAAATTCTAAAGGCATCAAAATCGAGCTCAGGAATGTTTGGTTCACATATCCTACACGTGACATTCCGGTTCTAAAAGGCTTGAACATAACAGTAAGTCTTTCTAGAAGCAGTCGAATATTATGCTGATGTGATACAGATTGACAAAGGCCAGTTCGCTGCTATCGTTGGTCCGTCCGGTAAGTACCTTTTTGGTAGGATCTATAGTGATCGAGGGCTGACGTTGGAACTCTATCTAGGCTGTGGGAAGACGAGCATTATATCTTTACTAGAAAGGTCAGCATTTGACCCATTTTACTCTCACCTCAGGATATTATCGCTCACTCCGAGACTATAGATTTTATACGGCACAGAGTGGTCAGATTCTCTACCATGACACCGACATCAATGACATCAATTTGACCGAATATCGGAACACAATATCTCTTGTCGCACAAGAGCCTTCGCTTATCGAAGGTTCAATTCGTCAAAACATTCTTCTTGGCGTGGACGAGGATACCATTTCTGACGAGACACTTCAGCAAATATGTCGTGACGCTGAAATTCATGATTTCATATCCTCTCTCCCTGAAGGGTATGACACAGAGGTAGGAGCCAAGGGGGTTGCTCTCTCTGGAGGCCAAAAGCAACGCATCGCGATTGCGAGAGCTTTGATTAGGAATCCTCGTGTGTTGCTGCTCGACGAAGCGACCTCAAACCTCGACTCCGAGACTGAGCGTTCTGTCCAAGCAGTGTTCGAGCGAACCAGTAAAGGGCGGACGATGGTCGTCGTTGCACATAGGCTAGCGACGGTGCAGAATGCAGACGTTATTTTCGTAATGGGCGATGGTTGTGTGATGGAAACAGGGAATCATGCAGAGTTGTTGCGAAAAAGAGGACTATATTACCAGATGGTAAGTTTGGATTTTATGCGCTGGCGAGCTTCTATACTGACCTCACTATACAGTGCCAATCACAGGCTTTAGATAGATAACGCAGATCTTTTCCCGGGGAACTGTGCCTGTGAGGCGTGAAATTTTGTGCTCCACATCATTTGTATTTACACTTAGAAACTAATTGCAAGCCCTCGGAGCACGTTCATAACTTTGGGACACTGGTGATCGGATCGATTGCATGAGCTTCAAAATTAATCCAGTCGGCGACCATCCTGAAGATGCCAAAGTAGAGATGAATATTATTTGACGCTGAGCAGAATTGCGACACATCTTTTCGTGGGGCTGCTGAAGGTCTCCAAATATAGATCATTTCAGGGGGCCTCAATGGACAATCCACCATCGCTTAAACAGACATGCAGATGTCAGGCACACCCTGCTCACCATTTGCTTAAATAAACATACAGGGGATTCCAGAATAGATGTTCGAGAAGGGATATCTTACGACGTGCAGCTGCACCACCCAGAAGCAGAAAAAGGCGGCGTACTCGTGGCCTCGATACCACAAATTGCCCTGTTGGAAGTACCTATTTATCACACTGAAGATATGTGTTTGAAACCAGGCTGCATCGAGCACGTGGTAAACTGCACTATTGCAGATGTCTCTCGTCAGCATCTAAAATCGAATATTATCCTTTTAATATCATTGGTTCTTTGATAAACGTTGGGACTTTTTTAGCAACACAACCCCTTTGGAGACTCACAGTCAGGTATTACTCTCCTTTGTTGATCTGGAAATAGCAGAATCATGTCCACTCCACCAACATTCGGGAGCTCTTGCTCCAGGAGTAAAAGGGCCGGGCGAGCCCACGACTTGCGGTACGTATATCACCATCAAATACTGTGACAAAGCTTTCCGGATCACTTCACTTCCGTTCAGCATCACCCGCCATGTCTGTCCCTTCCATGCCAGAAGCTTCCTCAAAGAGAGAAACAAGTGTTCAAAACAACAGCCAAAGTCCTCGAAAGAATGGGCGCACACTATCGAAAGATGGTGCAAAGTCCAGAAGTGCGCATGGGTGTTGGACATGTCGGCTTCGAAGAAAAAAGTAAGACTTACATTCTCAGCAATACCCGTGCACGCATCAAACTCTTACTAACTCAATTCTAGGTGCGATGAGACAGGTCCAGAATGTATAGTCTGTCGTGAGCGGGGTCTCCAGTGTGCTGGGTTTGCCGCGGTCAAGCCACGATGGATGGATGGAGGTGCTCGTCAAGAAGCTGTTCATCAAGAGATCAAAGCAACTGTAGCTTCTGTGACTCGAATGAAGAGGATGATGAAGTTGGTGCAATCAAGAGAAAAGGCGTCACCTCCAAGAAGGAGTGTTTCAATTCCACCTGAATTTTTGGCAAACAACAGAAGCCTCATCAACCTTCAGGAGGACTGTTATTCATCTTCAGCAAGTCGAGCGACCTCCTTAGGGCCCTCCTCCTTAGTATCTACCAACCCACTTGATTACCAACCCTGGTGTCCTGAGCCTGCCATTCCATGGACTGACAGTCAGAATGGACATCTAATTCCTGTGCCTTTTGGAGCGAACAACTCAGAGTTTGCCGATAAGTGGCTTGAGAATCCTATCGATGGCTCGCAATTCAACGCAGAAAGTTTTAACTCTGGCATTATTCCCAACCTTTTGCCTCAATACTTTACTCCCGAGCCAGAATCTTTTAAAACTGGTTGTGACGGCTTTAGAGAAGTCCCCTATGTTTCGCCATGGAGCAATCCTGTTTACCCTCCCTCGCCTGCAATCTCAACCACCATTCCTGATAGCACGGCCTCATTGAAGCAATTTACGCCAAATCGGCTTTCAGCACTAACCACCGGCGAAGAGGCGCGTTCCACTGCGCCCTTTTTTGAGAAGCACGTTCACCCAATCTATCATTCACACAAATCATCACCTCTCTCGCCAGTCAGCGAGAATTCCTCCCTCTGGAGCTCACAGCAATATAGACTACCCAGCCCACCTCCTATTTCTGGACCAGAGTTCCCCTGGGCTGAGCATCACGAAGGGATCTTCCAAGCTTCTCTGCAAACAAATAACTTGACTGGGATGTCTGCACCAACCTCGTGTAGCCCCGAGGAACGACAAAACCCTGGCTTCAAGACCCAACGCTTAAGAGATGTCGCGAACAAAATCGCCAGACAGAAAGAGCTCTTGACAATGAGCACTTCTCCAAACTGGCGTTCTACTTTATCAGAAGCAGTTTCTTCCATCCTCGAAATCCGCGAGGAATACGTAGCAGCATGCGAGTCTCAAAATCATAGCATACTCTCAGACATTGAACTGTCTTCCCTCGCAGAATCAATTCGCACAGTTTTGTGGATAGACATTGTTACCCGCACGTTCGAGACTACCGAAGCTGTATCGCCTTTCCGTGGCCACATCACGCGGATGTTAAGCGCCAGCGACAATATTCTCCAGCCGGCCACTCGAAGAGACGAGGACTGGATTTTAACAGGTATCGAAAGCGTCACAAGACTAGCACAAGTCAAGACAATGCTCAGTAACCACAACTCCGTCGATATTGAAGAGCTAAAACTCCACGAAAATGACGTTCTCGCAAATCTCGAATATCAAGCTGGAATTGGAGAGCCTTTGGCATTTGAGACCGCATCCTCTGCGAAAGGACAGCGGCGGGCGGTCTTCCTCCACGCAATGATGATTTACTACCACGTTGTGACTCAAGGGCCCTTCTCAGAAACTCCAGAGATTCGAAAGAGTGTCAATATCGTCTTCAAAAACTTTGTAGCTCTCAATGACCCCTACATGCTTGCAACTGAAATGATCTGGCCTTTCTTGGTAGCAAGTTGTATGGCTGGGTCCGAACATCATCAAATCGTTTGCAGTCTGTACCAAGATGCAATGGCTTCGACGGGTTCTTCGAGTCCAAGATTGGTGCATGCCTTCAGAATTGTACAAGAATGTTGGGGATTGAGGAGTCAAGGGATAAATTTGGACTGGAGAAATTCTTTGGCGAATATGAAAATGTTGGGATATGAGGATAATTTCGGATGTTGGTAATAATGGGAAACAATAACATGGGCTGTAACTTTATGATTAGATGGAAACTCTTGTAAAATAGCTGTGTCAATAGTTTCATATTAGATACCTTTCATATAGTCAATCAAGCAGAAAGATTCAAATTATCGAAAACAATCTCAAAAATGAACATTTCAAATGACCATATGAGCCTCATAACTTTCTTTCAGGAAGAGTGTCTCGAATTCAAACTTCCACAGCTTCCACTAGCCACTCCAGGAACTATTATCTCGTGTTCCATCACGTTCCATGCATCTCAATCACTCCTCAGCCACCATCCAAGGTTCCACAAAGTTATTTAGATGAACCGTGCACTCCCGGTTTTTGAAAATTCGGAGACGATCTCGGCACGCCTTTCGTACCTGAATCCTCCCGAGATCTCGTCACGCATGGCAGCGAAGCCGTTGGGAAAACTTGCAAGCCGTTGTTTCAAAACAACTGCAGGAAGATTTGTAAAACTTCTTTACGAGATGATTGATAGCCCAGAGATGGCTTAGAAATAATTTGAGGGTGGTTTCATCGGTAAAAGAAAGATGGGTGATATATGCACGAAATGAAATGGGGAGAGGCAAGTAAGAGTCCATCACATGCAAAGAGATCACTTTAAATCCAGCCACTGTTCATAAATATTGGCTTCTTAAAAGTAATCAAATAATAATGGAAGGTCACTACATGAATTCATTTCTGTACAAATTTCTTTTTTGCCCTGCTCATGTTACGCCCAGAAGAAAACTCCACACGGAAATGGGAGTTGTCACGTGATCTTATTAACTTGACTTTGGGGTCATAAAGTTGATATCACTATTTGCTGAGGACTTGGATTAAGTTAAATCTAGAAAACTAAGAGAATATTGCTGCTACTCATAGTCTTTTTCCTTTTCAGTATTGCAAGTCTCGAAAGCTTTCATCAAACCGGAAGAAAGCCTACGACAATTCAAATATCACATTGGATAAATCATTTAAATACGATGTTCAACTTTTCTAATAAGAGCCCATAGCTTCATATTCCGATAGGTTATTTAAAAGCAAGCTATAATAATTCATAGCAATAAAATTCTTCCATCATACTAACCTAAACTCACCCTGGAAGTACCTAGCTTGAATACATCGCTGGCCGCTTTCTAACACCTACGTTCCATTGGAAGTGATGTGGATATCAATTCATCCCACAGGAGTCCTTACCATTAGAATCCATCCGCTTGGATTTCAGTGACTCCATACCTAAACGTAGATGAGGATTTTGCCGTCTTGAGTAGGAATTGCTTATGCTTAGGGATTAAGATTCCCTTCTACCTTGCATCAAGTATTTTCAATCAAATAAATTTAACTTGTCTTCTATATACTGAATTCGCAAGTCGTTTTCTTCAGAATCTTGGGAGGGGCGTTGAAGTGTTGTTCTCAAGTTCGGTTAATCAAACACAGGATCTTACCAGGGATTGCAACAAGAATTTCACAAGGTTTAAGATCTACGGATCTGCGGTACATAAGAAACATCATTACGGAGTCTACATCTAGGATTTGCTTGCGATTTCCAGGACCTTTGTTTTGATTCTAGTCAAGCGCTATCATTGAATTTAGGTCATAGATCATGCCGCAATTTGCGCTCAGGGCTCCCGGTCATTTCCGTCAAAACCTACAAAAATTCCTCAGACGCGGAAGTCCCTTGCTCCCCGAGAATTTTAGTCGGCATATTAGTTCTTGCGCTGCCGAAAACTTATTCCAAGTCCGTGATTTTTGCACTTTAAGGTGTTGGGGTCGAGGTGGGATTTGGAAACACGGGCATTAATTTGATGCGAGAAAACCCCCTGAGAAACGAAACAAGTTTTCTATAACACGCAAGGGCATCTACCTGGAGAGAATATTTCTCGGTGATCGGAAGGCTATCTCTTTGAGAGATTAAATGGATCATCAATCTCGCCTACCTTACTTAATCATACAATCTCAATTGGACATCGCACTATAACTAGCGTTGCAGATTGCTCCCAGAAATTAAATTACTCCTGCGTGGAGACACTCGACCAGGAAGAGATAACAGACAAAGAAAGTGTAATGATATCTATGGCATCGCATGGTTTCAACATGTGACTTTTCTTCAACCTTCTTTCATCCCATTGTGGGGAATCGTCACCCCCTTGCTAGGGCCCTCGGTTCTTCCACTTCTTTGGGACTGGTACTATAAATCCTTACCTTATTCAGTGCTAAATACAACTGGTCAGTATTTATCCTTTTTCATATGGATTTCAGGTGAGCCAAGAAGCCAAGATGCTTTGTACAGATGGTTGTTATTTGAATTATATACAAGAAGCTTTTTCACGGCAGTCATTGCCGTATGTCCGACTGAATTTCCACTATCAACAATAACTATGTCAATCTGTGCAATCAGGCCATCCTCTCCACCTTTTGTCAATTTATGCGCCTTGAGAAACAGTGATGCTGGAAGAGCCACTGCTGTGGTAACCCTCAGTAGCAACAATCTGGTAATCATGTGCGCCCAACTTCATTCCCAACTTAGCCCAGGCATCAAAATGCGCCTTGGTAGTAACAGAACCGCCCACACGCTTAGAAGTGCGAACAGACCAATACTGCTGAAAGGTGGCGGTGCCAATGATAGATGGCTGTTGGGTACGGGTGGTCTGGAGAATATCATAGGTTCCACCGTCAGTAGTGACGGAACCCTTCTTTGTGGCAGCGCTCGATGGGTTGTAGCTGCCGTAGGACTCGACGATGTAGTATTCGACAAGGGGAGATTTGGTCCATCCGTAGACGGAAAGGTATCCATTTCCATTGGGAGTGAATGTTCCGGAGTATTGGATCACTCTGCCATCTTGTTAGCTAATTCACAATATATGATAAGGGTATGGCGATATTTTACCTGTCAGTTCCTGGGTTCCATCCCTTGCCACCAACGATGTTGCCATTACCACCAGACCATGTGAGGCTGTATTGACCAGCGTCACCGTTGGTGTAGGTGGCTTGAGCGGCTCCATCAGTCCAGTATGAATAGTAGAAACCATTGCTTGTGCCTGTAGAGCTTGGAGTTCCGCCACGAGCAATAAGATCAGTGGTAGGAGCAGCTAAGACTCCGACAACGGTAGAGGCAGCGACAGCGAGAGTTGTGAAGGAGACCATGATGGCGATTGATGGAATGATGATTGTTGTTTCTTGTGAGCTCGACAATTTTCTTATATACATCATTTTCTGAAAATATAAAGGGGCGATATTGACCGTTAACCTTAATTGCCATTTAGGCAATTATGCGTCAGTCGCAGCCTATGCTCCGAGCAAGTCTTGGGACGAGGGGCTTATGGAATGTGATCAATGATCCACAGAAGCGCCCCAATTGATTCATTACATCTTCTGGGGTGTGACCAACCCAATAGTGGATTTATCACTTAGGGGCAACATTGGACTGCAGGATGACATGTTTACGATGGAATCTGAGGTTATATCTGCAAGGTTCCGGGTTTACTTCCGGAAACATTATTGATTGGGAAATGGTCCTTCATCTTTTGACCTTCGGCTAGAACTGGCAAGTTTGCCTTGATGGATATTTACCACGATCTGAGATCTATTGAAGATCGTCTCTCAATTAACCGGTCCAAGTGGAAGAACCGGATCAAGCGTTATCAACCCCTTGACCACGAGGCAGCTTGGGTGAGACACGTTCTAGCCCTGCTTCTTATTACCCCTTCATTGTTCAAACGAGATATCTTAACTATGTAAGGCATGAGATATCCGATTTTCATTTCTCAGAAACATATCGCGAATTGAAGGTATGCTTTGCAAGCCGTATCCTCTTTCATATAGAAACGATTTATGAGTCGAGTGTCGTGCAATTGGGGGGGACAGCCTTGCTTGAAACCACCATGCACCCCACATATACCCCTAAATCTAAGTTGTGGGTTCTGCAGGGGTTCTGCATGCATGGAAGTGCCGGCCCGAGAATTTTCTGTGTTTCGAGATGTTCCTCGAATGGTTTTTGGAATTTTACGGAGACCAAAACACGAGATAGGATGACGAAAGAGAGGTGTTTTGCCAGCGGTTAAACTCAAGCTTAATTCAGCCAAATTACAATAAACACGTGCTGGCTTTGATTCTTCGGAGGTACATGCGGGCGTTCCGCCTCTGTGAATCCGGGGTGCGCCACCCCCGCAATCTGGTTGGCCAAGAAGGTAAAGTGCCGGAGAAAAACCTTGGTTGAATGCCTCGTGTAAGAAGAGGCTCCTTGGCAAGTATCTGGTGTCGGATTTTCCGTCCAACCCTGACGAACCAAAAATTATACGCCACTTCGAACTGAACCAAGAGAAAAAACTGACTGTTAAGACTTTCTGTTTAGACTAGTCGATAAAATAAGAGGATTTCAGGCCAAATAAATAGGTTTTAACTGCAAATGGTAACCCTCATGTTTCGATAAAATGTCTCGTCTACAACCTTCGGTTACAGTTTCTCGAGTGGACATTTGTGAGGGCAGGGCTGGCTGGTGGCGCCTTTCTATCGACCAACAACATACACATTAACGTAGCAAGTAAATACTCAAAGTTTTGATGGTAAAAGGCTAAGCGATGAAAGATAGAAAACAGAAAACAACTCATGTTTTGAGGGAATTACCAAGATATAGTGGGAAATCATTGACACCTAATCTTGAGTCTTTTGATAACTCAATTAGGAGCTGCAGAAGATATGCCCAGGTATTGCACTTATAGGAACTAAATACGCTATTCCACGTGCAATAATGACTGCCTTTATAAAGGACGTTAACTGTGTGCTTGTTTCTCGCAGTGAAGAAGCTTACAGAGACACAAGGCGAAAGGTGGTCTATGATGGCAGAAACTGCCTGTTTAGACCCCATTCATGATGTGTCGTGCACAAGTGCTCTTCTTACTTAATTACTGTATTGACAGCATTCGACAAACCGAACCCTTTGACTATCCTAGGTAATTACGAAAACCAATTGACCATCGTAGGATAGGATCTCCTATCCATAGACAAAAGCGCACTGTGACAGCTCTGCTATCTATCACCCACGCCCTGAAACTAAAGTGCAGCAAATGCTTTGGCGCTGCACCCGCCTGGTTTGTATTTACCGTCAAACTCTGGTGAGCCACCCGGTTAAATATGGGGTTATATGAGCCATTGCTTTCCTGTCGATTCACCAGTAATATAGAGCAAATCACGTATCGTACGTGACATGCTGTTTATATTTGTTGGTTGTATCTTGATTGTTAAGTTGTGGAGGAGTAGAAGCTTTATGCTCCATCTCAAGCTCCCGCCACTCTAACCTGATTGGGACTAGTTATATCATGTGATCGGTCATGTGACTATCATCAATTATTCATACCAACATATACCTTCTTTGTTCTATGTCGAATTTATTATGCTAGGATCGTAAACAGGGATTAGAGCTATATGGTTTTACTATAACATTTGATAGCTCCTTTAATTACCTAAGAATATTTGAGTCATTTCTGTTGACATGTAGTACTCCGCTACATTAGTTTTTCACACAAGATAGGGCTGGTAGAAGGGAAAGACACCGTTATATTTCTTTTAGAAGATGATAAAAGCGACGAATAGTTTGAACAAGCTCGGGTTATGTATATTCGTTATGTAAAATATGCTTTTATATATAGGTGTTGTAGAGAAGAGAATATAATATGAAAAATGTTTAGAAAAGCCATAGCTAAGGCTTGCTAGCTGAATGCTACTCTGTTCTATTAATCTTATAAGACTATGCTTATTTGTACTTAACGCAGCTACCTTATAGCGTATCTCCTCGCTTGAGTTTTTTCATACAAAGGCCGCAGGCGATAGTTTTACATTCAGGGCATTTGAAGCGAAAAGGGTTTCTGTAGGCATTTTTAGAATACGAATGGTACTCGCAGCGAGAGCGACCTGGAACTGAAATCCACCAAACATGGTGACTACAGAGCGGGTCTCGTATATAGCGTCGACCTCTTGTTACTGAAGCTTGATCAGATTTTGTCTTTGCTTTCTTTGCTGCCTCTGCTTTCATTGCTGCCTCTGCTTTCGTTGCTGCCTCTGCTTTCTCTGCTGCTTCGTCGGGTTGTATCCTAGCCTGTCTAGTTGCATGCTCCCCTGCTATCTCTTTCTGCCTCAGAATCTTTTCTAGGACTGCATTGAATCTAGCCACTTCTTCCCTTGCTTCCTTGGCTTGCACATGTGTAGATCGGAGGCTTGGGAGCAGAGGCTGCCAGTTCGCTTGCTGCATAGTCGGTAGCCTCGAAGCATTGTTTGTCAAATTATGGACGTGAGGATGGTACTGTAGATCGTACTCGGACATCCTGACACTATCGCTAAGAATGTCCCAGGAATCGTCGCTCTACGCAAATGCGTGACTACGTTATTAGACCGTTCGAACAGAGAGCTTCCGCTACTTACTAGTTGTGTCTTTTCCGAAACGTTCAACTTCCCTTGATCCTACCTGAATAGTATGATTGCTCTAGACAGCGATGTGAGGGCTTGATCTGCTCATAGATTGTGGGGTTGTTTACAGATGGGCATCGCGGGAGCGATAGCGGGGTTGTGTAAGGGATTAGCATAGAGCAGTTTGTGTCACGCTGTATATTCTATCCTGGTGGAGGGGTTATCATCACCCCACTCAAATCCAAGCTCTTTTTTTCCTTTCCTTAGCGATTAGTTTATCGAATGATAATACTATTGTTTCACTGGTGAAGAGCCTACGTTATATTTAAGAATTCAGCTATACTCGATTGCCTAGGTAAACGTGGGTTTTAGCTGGTCGTGACAGGTTGCTGCCCTATCCCGAATTAGTGGCTTTAGCTACGCTAGAATAGTGCACGCCATAAAAATGTAGTGTTAGTAAATGTAACAGGGATATTGACTGCTTAGGTTTGGCGCTAACTGAGCAGATGCAGACAGTAAATGCTGGTGGCAACGAGGCTAGCAGAGAGTATCTCAAAGTATTAATTAGTACAGCTGAGCTAATGGAGCGCACTGGCAGACCCGTTCCCGCCTTAACTTTGTGATGGTCCGATAACTCCCCTACTGTTGACGGTTTATTCTTGGTTTCGAGTGCGCAAATGCAGCTACAAAGAATCTGTGACATGAGACCAGCTCTTCTAAATGGAATAATCTGAACCAAAAAGTAATCTGGCTGGCCTGTCCATGGTAGCTTACCGTGGTGATCAGCGATAGTGATGGGAAGGGGATGAAGAATGGTGAGAAAGGCAGCCGGAAATCACGTAGCTGTGGATGCTGCTAGAAATTGTTGCACTTTGATAGAGGGTGACAACTTGATTGACACTATCGTAGGGTGAAACCTCCTATATATATATCCTGTATATAAACTATAGCTGTACAACGTACACTGTATCACTAAATTTCAACAGAAATCTACCATGATGCGCCATATTCAAGGGACGAGGTCAAAGTATAATACAGTTCAATACAGGATGTTGTAAGCACATTACTGCACGCCAATGCACGCTAAACTACGACGCCACAGCGGGAGATTGTCGAGCCCATCATCTCTGCTCGGCGAACCCCTGGAATGCGCACTTTTATTACAGGGTAACTTCAAATCTTAGGCCTATATTCTTTAATAATAAGATCATTTTATTGTAGCTCCGAAATTCGAAAAAAATATAGTGATAGGGGTGCTTGAGGAGCAGGGGAATACTTTAAGCAGCCCTCAACCGTGTGGCGACGTGATCGACAGCATGATCGATAACAGTTGTTTTCTCGTTACGGAGTAGTTTCCTAATGAAAAATTGGCTGGAGAATAGAGACATATTAGTAACAATTTCATAGACTAGCGAGGGGGAGGCTTACGGTGCGCAAACTGAATCTGTCTCGCAATGGGGTGCGTCTCGTGACATAGGGATAGACGTTACCGTGTTAATTAAATCTAGAAAAATCAAGCAACTCTTCAAAAGTAAATAAAGATAGCTTCGCCAGCAAAGCTACTGCCAAAATTCAGCTTGGCCAAAACCACTAGAAAAATTATAAGAGCATCAAGGAAGCACAAGAATACGATTGAGAAAATTCCAAATTAAATACAGGAAGGGTATAAGCAAAAGTTCCCAGATCATTTTTATTGAAACGAAACTCAAGCCCTATAGATACAAATTAGGATTCTTTGCTCCAAACTCAACATAAAACACTTTCTATCCCATTGACGCCATCCAATCCAATGTTATGTTGACACTACACTATCCTGAAAGATCCACAAAAAAGTGATCCTTTTCAACACCATGTGTGACAAGTCAAGGCCTGGGAGGCAAGACAAAGAATATCGAGGGATTTGAGTTGTGTTCAAGCTAGATATCCAAGTTTGGCTGAGTTGATCAATTCGCTGGTTTAGCCTTCGCTGCTCCAGCCATTGAACCTGCCGCAGCTTTGGAGGAAGTAGATTTGCTAGCTCCTCCAGCCCCACTTCCGCCCGCAGCTCCTGCCTTTGATGCCGATGCTGCTCCAGCCTTCGCAGTTGTTGTAGCTGAGCTTGCTGCCCCAGCTCCTGCCTTGCTAGCCGATGTAGCAGAAGCTGCGGCGGCTCCACCAGCTTTGCTAGCGCTTGTTGACGCTCCACTGGCCCCTCCTGCTGCCTTGGTTGCGCTTGCTTTTCCAGCACTTGAGGTTGTGCTTGATGAGGCGTCAGCGGAAGCTCCATCAGCTGCTGACGAAGATGAAGACGAAGATGGAGCGTCTCCTGACTGTGCATTGGCATTACCACCAGCTGTATTTCCATTTGCAGCATTAGCGGCAGCAACAGTAGCAGGGACAGCTGAAGGGTTGGTAGGATCAACTTCTAAGCATCCTGTAGGACGAGCAGATTTGATACTTGCAGACCCAGCGGCTGCGAAGTACATGTCAATGTTAGGTAGAACGTTCACACATCGGTTGTTGTTGATAGCCGTGACTTGAGATTGAGCAGTGTCAGGCCCATCATTGACCATTTGCTGAAGTGCGTCAACAACTGCTTGGAAGGTACCCGCAGTCGCAAGAGTATCATTTGCTGCTTGGACCATATCCATCATACCAAGACCCATATCGAGGATCATCTTGTGGTTGAGTTCGTCAACCTCAGCGTTGAGAGCGATGGTAGCCTGCTTTGTGAACTCATCACCAGACAAAGAAGTGGCTGTGTTGAGGAACTTGGTAACCTTGGCGGTGTCGTTCATCCAGGACATGACAGCATTGGCGATCTGTGTATCACTCGGGGTATTCATGCCAGCCATGGCACCCGGGTTGTTAGCTGCACCACCGCCATTGGAGGCAGCTCCAGTAGCCTTGGCTGCTGCCGAAGAAGATTTAGAAGTAGCAGATGCACCTGCTTTGCTGGCGCTCTTGGATGCCGAACTGGCGGCAGCCGGAAGAGCGAAGCCAAAAGATGGCAACAGGCAGAAAAGAACGAAGGCAGAGGCTTGAAGCTGCATTATGAAAAGCTAAATTAATAAAATTTGAAAATGTTTATAAAGGACAGTAGTTGGTAGGAGGCACCTTGCAAAGGCGACGAAAAGAATAGTCTGGTTGATTATGAAAAAGCTGCGGATAAACGATCTTGAAGTGGGCCAGCCTGCCCAAACAGAATAACTCGGAGATGGAATTACTTTATATCAGTTGGCATCGGACCAAAGAGACTGCAAGAGTACAACTTGGCATAGCCAAGCATACTTTGTAACGGCGTCGCAACATTTCTCTGGGCTGGGCAGTTCGAGTCTAGCTGATATACGGACGTGAACTAATGTCATCAGGCATTGACAGCTGCCGCTTAACAAAATACGGCCAATCGCATGATTTTATCTAGGGAGGTAGGGGGGAGGTAAGGTGATAGTACAAACAAGAAACCGCCAAGCTTCCGCCAAGCAGTTTCCTTGTCACACATCCCCAGCCCCAAACGGCAAACTCTAAAAGTTTCTATGGCGCTCGGCCGTAGCTCAAAACACCTCTAGAAACAAACTGAAAGAGCCCATCGCATCTTCTGCCAAAATGGTCTTCTAGTCCAATTGAAGATGGTGGCAAAAGCTGCGCTTTTTTCAAGATGAGTCGAGCAACCATCGGAGCTTCTCTTTTCCGATCTTTTTGCATCTAGCATCAATATCCCCTTGGCAAATTTAAGCTTAAGGACGGCCCGGGAGATGGAGATGGAACTTCAAACCCTTTGATAGGTCACTACTATAGGATATCATCAGATTATCACAGACATCCGTTCCGGACTCATCTGGCCGTGCCTTTATATTATCCACGCCGTGCCCACCTCTTGTGAGTAAGGCCATATTCCTGATAGACTGGCTCACGTCTCCTTAACGGTCTCTCTCTTTAATCCCGTTACGAGTTTCTACTGCCCTGGCGGCCGTCCTTCGCAAGTACTAATCATAATGCCGCTCAAGCAAGCTTTGTTTTCTTTCATTTTTGTCAGCTTGAGTAGCTATCCAGTCATTGCCCAAACGCAAAATGTCCAGTTCAATCAAGTTATCAATTTGAATGGTGATGTAAGTAGTACTCGAGGAAGAAACAAGCTTTCGCCTATTCAACAATTCCCCGGAGAACCACGTGCTAACACTGTCATGTGTAGATGCAACTTAACAGCCTTCAGTTCCCTGATGGCTCAAAAATCGAAACTTTCTCACAAACACAGCGACAGATTCTGGTAAATCAAAATCCCAACCCTCTCACGGCCAACCATGTCGTCGGCTCTACGGGTCAGCCTTTCGTGCAGCTCTCCCAAAACTCGATGACCATCTCAACCAACAATGCATCAGACCTTGTTGGAGCTCAAATTGAGATGGCTATCCCTCAAGCAACACTGGACCAGAATGGTGTTAGTGCTGATAACACTTTCGTTGCTATGCTCGCTCCAGACAGACAGTCATGGATGGTTCTAGAATCGCAAAAGAGTGTTAACACGTAAGTCACAAACTCCCATCCTAATGCCTTGACATAATCACCAACCATCTTTCTATATTCATGGAAGTCTAACATACCATATAGTACTGACTCAACTGTTCGAATGATCAAGATGAACAGTATTGATGGTGAATTCATGGCTATTGGGCGAAAGACAGTTGAGACAAGCAATGTCCTGAGTCCCTTTGGACAACAACAGTCAGTCAACATCACTGGATCCGGCATCCAAGAGGTCGAGTTCACCGATGGGTTCCGTATGTCCTTGAAAGCTTCCATGCCCATGACCGTCAGCACAGACGTTGTCAATGGCGTCAGCTCTGGTATGATTACCAACGGTGTCATGCCAGTAAGTAAGTAGCATTCGATTTTCCAAGACTGAATTTCATTTACTAACTCTCTTCAGATAACTACCGTTACCTTGTAAGAAGCAACTTGGCAGGTGTCATTCCAAATCTCAATAACATGATGGCAGTTGTTCAACTTCCCTGTATGTTTCACACGCAACCTGGTATTGAACTGCGTACTAACGAAAAGCAGTGAACGCGGTCCGCGTGATGGATATGGCAATGCGTATGGGGGCTGGAGGAAATGGCACAGTGACCTTAAGCGTTCAACAACGAGCAGTACTCCAGAATCCAGGCGGTGCCAATGGTGTTCAGCCACAGAAGCGACAAAAGGCATCGAGCACATCCAAAAAATCTACCCGTGCTGCCGCAAGCAAGACCTCCTCCGGTGCTGCCCAAGCCACAGGAGCATCAGATGCATCAGCTACTTCAGAAGCAGCATCGGATGCCACCGGAGCTGCTTCCGCATCCGGGGCAGAATCTGCATCTGGTGCGTCTGCTACCGGGTCTGCTGCTTCTGCCGAATCCGCGAGTGCTTCCCCTTCAACTGGTGCCTCTGCTTCTGCAAATTCATCTGCCAGCAATCAACCACAAAGCGGAAATACTGGCGGTGCCTCAAATCAACCCTCCAACACTAACCCTCAAAGCCCTGCTGCTACTCAACTCCTTCTGTCACCGACTTTCACCCCTATCAATGCACGTGCTGCTTTGGATACCACTGGCGGACAGAGCCGTATTGCAGTTCCAGTAACCCAAGTTGATGGTGAGTTCATCCTCACCATGGGAATGGGCACTCAGCGAGCAACCGCAGAGGGACAACTAGGTGCATCCACATCTTCAAGTGGCCTCACCATTTCCATGGCCGAGCTCCAATCCCTCGTTGAGCGACAAAAGAACGGAGGTGTCATGCCTACTTGGTCAATGATGCAACAGTTGATGAACGAAGCGCAAGGTCAAGGTGCTCGGCCAGCCAATGAACCTGCACCAGCAGGAGCTGCAGCTGAACCTGCCCGGCCAGCCGTCAAGCCAAGATCAATACGCCTCAATAAGGCTCGGGGAGTTCCATTTGTTGTGTAGATATTGGCTTGATGTCGTTGAATGGAATGTATTGATTGATATTGAGCGAATCTGTTTATATATTTTATAATATATATTGTAAATAATTAAGCTTCTCAGAGACGGGCAAAACATAAACATAGAGTCGCTAGTCGGTAGAGGCAGGCGCACAGAATGAATCAAGACAGGAATTCTTGCAGGGCAATTTTCTTGGCTATCTCATTTTCCCCAACTATGTTATTAACCTTTGGTATTGTAGAGTTTCATGCCTAAGGACTTTTGAAAACTAGACCTTTCGGAAGAGGTAAGGTCGTCACGGAATTCTCCGAAGATTGATGGTTTTACCGAGCATCAGAAACTGGTAGCAAACCAGTGGCACTTTGCATGAACTCTCGGTCCACCAGGTGTCAGCCTTACCACAACCCCGCGTTTGAGTTTGAATCATTCTTGAGGATCACTTGATACAGCCTCAGCCCCCTTCAAAGTTGCTTTGAATTTGTTTTACTCTAAAGTATCGTGCACTTCCAGTTCTGCGCTACTCACTCGCGGATTAGACAGATCCGGCGTACCTGTCATCTGAAGCAATCTTGATTCAATTCATATTCTCAAGTGAGCTAGAATGTACTCTATCCTCATGCAGTTCATCATGGATTTCAGCTATTCCCCCTTTCATAAGTGAGGAGTATCACCTCGTTCAGCTTTGCAAACTGCAGGTAAGCTCTTTGTAGAAACATGATTTCTCAAGAATACCATCTCTTTACTTACTAGTGATTCATCAAGAAGAATATTGAAATGCTGTCGGCATCGAACTTATTGCTAAGCCTTTTAATTCTGATCATGAATTCCGTTTTCAGAGCTAGAAACAATTTCTAAAAGATTTCATTGAGGCGAGCCTCCAAAGTCATCAATTTTGTGGGCTTGATGTATTGTTGGTGGATTCAATCAATTCCACGGCCTCCATCCCCGCCACTTCAAGCATAGAAACAAGCCTCATATCTCGTATATTCTTAGCCATATTGGCGCCGAGAGACTCCAAAAACAAATTGCGGGTATATAATGACGCAACGTGGTAAGCTTAAATAATACCCGTCGTGGCTTGTTTACCACGAATACGCAGTAAGCTTGGCGACCATACTGTCTCTAAGTGGGTGCCAGGAGGGATCCAGTAATCGCATCACTGGTTATGAATCCAATAAGTAGCCAACGATCACCGCCATAGCTGACTTTCGTGTTGTGAGCCTCTAATATTCTTATCGAACAGCATATGGGAAGGATCGGTGATCAGCATTTCCTTTCTGACACTTAGTGCTGAACATGAAGTGTGAAACGAGATCAAATGATCATTTGCAGCGCTGTAAATAGACACACGGGAATATCTGCATGGGTGATATGTGGTTCACGATGATTGCTGTCCTGCCAAGAACGTCTCCATCCTCAAATCTATTTTCTTGTCTGAATTTTGATGTACAGTCATTCTTTCCCTCGGTGTACAGCATTTTGAGCTTCGTATTATCTCACTTGGATGAAGTCATCGCCATGTCATCTTCGTGTTTTGTTTTGAGTATTTTGGCAAAGAAACTAAGGGGGGTGATTGCTTAGAAATATTATAATCACATCTTAAGTATAAGTATACATCTCTCTAGACACAAGTATCAATTCAGTCCAAGACAATCATCAAACAGTAAACAGCTTTAAACATTACTTCAGCTTTCCAAGGTTCAGCCAGTGCCAGTTCAACGAAATGAAGACCTTCGCCTTCACCATCACCACCATCATCACTGTTGCTCTCGCTAGCCTTGTTACTGCAGCCCCTTCCGAGAAGCGTCAATTCCAAGCACAAATCATATTCCAGGGTGCACCTCCGGAGGTTGCTCAATTCAGCATGTCTGTTCCTACTGACGGATCTGTCTTTACTATCAGTGAGCCTTCTTTTTTTTCCACATCAGATGAGGAGCTAGGACTGATAGATTTATAGCCAACCCATTGAGCATCTCTCATATTCAATCACTTGGTGGAGCTACTTGTTCATTTTTTGGAATCGATGAGAGCCACACTATTATCGTTGGAGCTCAAACTGTAGATGTTGGGCCTCCTCAAACTCAAATTTTAGGATCTTGCTTGGCTTTTTAGAAGACAGGATGCGGAGAAGTAAACTTAATAATTGTATGATTATGAAATAATACAATACTTGTAGCTATCAAATAACAGCCGTTTCTTAATTTACTACAGAGCCGCCTGTCTGAAATTGGCCCACAAAAGACGTTTAGATCTAGTTGATACCTAAAATATCGTAAAGGCATGAGGAAAATAAGTGGCTTGTATCTGCGATTTCCTATGGAAGAAATGCTAGGGCATTGTACCTAATTCTCTGTTTGTCCCAAAGAAATAGCTTTCCTGAATTCTGTCTACTTATCAAATCCATCAAATCCCACAACTCTGCTACCAATCAATCACCCGCTTCTTCTTCATTTCACTCCCTTCTCTTCCAAAAACTATTTTACATTGCGGACCCCCCCCCCAACCCCCCATTTTCTCCATTTTCTCCCTCTACTCCTCTCCTGTCAGCCCCTCTATCTATAAATCAACATTACCCCTCCCCCACCCTCACTCCACCAAACTCGCCAAAACCACACCAACTCCAACCAACACTTCCCGCATCCCACTCTACAAACTCAAAGACTCTTCTATATTCGTCTCTCATCACCCCATCCACATAGTTCTTTAAAATCTCCTAAGACTCTTAGAATCGTCGCACTGCCCACACACCAATAACAAACATCCAACTCTTCCCACGTAAACCTTTTCCTCCCCAAAAACAGGGTTTAATAAAAACACTGAGGAAAAGCGGGAATAATGCGAGGGAGGAAGGGAAAGAGGGCTTTAGCGATAAAGCCTGTGAGGGGGTTGGGGGGGGGGGGGGGGGTGCAGAACCGTAAATGCGTTGGCGGTGAGCAGATCCACAAGTGCTGCGAAGCCTATAAAGAAGATTATGACGAGGCATCATCTACGGCTTCAGACCACAAAAGCAAGTAAACTTATAGATGAGGCTGAAGTGTAGAGAAGATGGTGTATAAAGAGCCCAAGGCCGTAGAAATGAATTGCTAGAGACGAAGCAAAACTCAGAGTACAGAAACGACCTTGCCCTCCACCACGTTTTCCGTGACATCCCCTTTTCCTTCCTTCAACATCTCCCTCTCCGCCTCCTCAATAGCATACTGTTTATAAACAGCCTTCTTAACCCACTGCTGATAAAACCTCACCCCGTTTTCCTTAACAGGATTCAGCACACCCTCACTGTAAACGCCCCTTTCAAGATTCTCCTGCGCCTTCTCGCATAGCTCATAATCCTCCAACGCAACTTGTCTCACAAACTTAAAATACTCCTCAAACTCCTCATCTGTGCCTGAATGATAGTAATCGAATTCCATGCGTGAGATCCCTGGTAAAGGGGAGGGAAGAGTACGGAAGGAGGACATGCCACCGCCGTAGACATTGAGGGTGCAGATGGGGAAGAAGTAGAGGAAGAGCCCGTCGTTAGGTTTGGAGGGGTCAGCGACGTGTTGGGAGAAATTGGTATGATTAGTTACGGAGTAGAAAGTTGGTGGGTAGAATTTTGAAAATGTGGGGTGAGTGTATTGACAGTGGAGGCATTCTTGGTAGCCGTCGATCCTGTTGTTGTCAGATTGAGAAATGTGTTTGAGGAAATCTAAATTGATTACATTGTTTTCCACTAGAAAATGAGGGGTCAGTAATTACTTGCAAGAATGCTCGAAGAGATTATTTCAAGACAGTCTGAAATCAGAAAAGGATGTGTATCTAAATCACTTGCATTAAAGCGGCCTTCATACGATATGCTGCGCCGATGTGGTAATTTTGTAAAGTCAACTCTATTAATCAGCGGTTCAAGACCAACGAAGAATTCTTCGAAGCTCGGGACATCAAGTGACAAGGTAGCGAAGAGTAGCCCTGTTGATGTTAAATGGCTCTTGATATCAACTGTCTTGAATGCTGTCAGTCAGATCCCAATTGAGGAGTGATGGCCTTACCTTATCTTCGGCGTAAACGACGATCCCGCTCCCATCAAATCCATCTTTTCCAATAGCGTGGTTTTCTACAATGATGGTCACTTGTGCTATCTCATATACAACTTTCTCGTTCCCTTTTTGAAAACGGGTGACAGGGCCAAGTAGATGCCAAGACTAGAGAACTTATGAGTTTGATGACGTAGAATGTTTCAGGCATTAGACGAGCCTTGAGAAATACCGCTCTCCTTTCTAGTTGATAAAGTGGAGAGCTACAAAACCAGGACGCGGGAAGGGTTCGTGCTAATGCGTCCATTTTGTCGGTTGCGTGGCTTGATGGAGCGAGGAAATAAGAGAAATACGACACTTTCGGCTTTCAATATAAGAAATACGTTCTCACGCCTCTTAAGCGTCAAATTTTATGCTGGAAGACCGTTGTGGTAGAAGAAAGCTGGCTATATTATGATTGGTTATTTGACCTTGAACAACTGGACAATAATTGGCGCCATACCCAATCTGGTAATTTGATCCAGACATATCAGAAGAGTCACAAATTGATCTTCCACACTCAGGAACAGCGGCGAAATTAGGCTGCTCGCGATAGGATAAATAAAAGCGCCATGCATAATCACTAGGATCGTTGTGCAACAGTTCAAACCCTCTTTGGGTGCCACGCATCATCTCGCATGAGCCGAGTGATATAGTTCTATCCATCAAGCTGAAAGCCAAGACATGCCGCCTAATGAACGAGGGACAGGTGGACCGTATTTGGTGTCGTGGAACTCATTTATACCCTTGTCCTAACTATGAAACCAAAAAATAGCACACCTGGTAGAGTCTCTTTATACACCTAAAACGACTGGAACTTCCAGTCCTCAATGGTACGCACAACATAATATGGTGAAACCCCTAGGCTCTAGGATGCTACTCTTCCCATTCGATTCCACAAGAAATTGAACAATTCGATTTGCAATAAATTGAAAGTGAAATAGAACCGGGAGAATTTTCAACGAACAATATTTCAAAATGGAGGTTTTTCTGGATTGGATTTTGACCTCTACTTTCGCCGTGCTGCTAGCGGCAGCGCTTTTGTTAAACTGGCAGAGTCTAAAGCGAATATTCGACAAGTACCGAATAGATTTGCATGCCCAGCTTGAAGAACTTGTGGCCAGGCGGTCGAGAGGAGGCGCCGCTAGTACCCTTATAAGAAATCGCAAAGATCTCATACTTGGGCCAGGTCCTAGCCTCCAAAGTTGGTGGAGCGATGAGGAGCTCTTCCAACTCGAACGGCGTGCTATATTTAGCAAGGTATGCATACACAATATGTAATGATTTTATAAACAATTGATGTGAAATTTTAGACATGGCTCTTTGTTAGTCACACTTCTAGGTTTCAGAAATCGGGAGATTATAGAACCTTTGATGTTGCCGGGTTCTCGATCATCGTCATTCTAGGAAAAGACAGGAAGATTCGAACTTTTCAAAATGTGTGCCGGCATCGTGCATACCAAGTTACTAAGAAAGAATCCGGATGCTCGATAGTACTTGGTTGTAGATACCACGGGTGGAGTTATGACACGACAGGAAAGTTGATCAAGGCACCTGAATTTGAGAATGTCCCCGACTTTGACAAGAGCGTTAATGGACTATGGGAAGTGGAAACTGAAGTGAAATCCGGGATGATCTTCATAAATCTCGATGCTGGTAAGCGACTAACAAAGTTGGATTTAAGAAGCTCAGAAAGAACATGGAAGACATGGTTATCAGACGACCTGCGTTGCATCGATGAGTGGCAGGTCGAGGGTCACTTCAACTGGAAACTTGCAGGTACTGAAGAACCAGACAGTCTTCCAACTTTATTCGTTCACTCATTGAAGACAGCAGGAGAATTCCCGAATATTAAAAATCCGACAAATGGACCTCAATCTTCCTTCTTATTTTTTAACCGCTCGAAAGATCATGCAAAGTCTGTAAGAGGTGGATGGACCACAGTGTTTCGCCAAACAGAATCAGGACTCCTAACTCTCCGATACCTACCTCGTTCGGCCACACACACGGTAATAGAGTGTTGTTTCTATAATAATAGCGCCGCCAGCACAGATATTTCTCAGGAGTTGAAGAATGTGAAGGAGGAAATCCGCTGGGAGGCCAAACAGCTGCACCACAAACAGCGGAATCTTCTTCAGGGTATCAATGATGAGTTGACTAGTATGGAGTCCTTCCGACCCCAGAGCATCGCATTGAACTGATAAATCTGTAGCACACCAGACAGAACTTAGGGAGGTGCTGAAGAGACATGTGGATTTAGAGACAATTCATGGGGATAAGATCTACCCTGCTGCTCGCAGGCAGAACATGACAGCCGAGGGGGATGCTGATGACGCCTGTAAGTTTTGAAGTGATTTGTAATTTTTAATTGGCACTGATGATAGGTCTCTTCAGTCTGTCGTAAGTTAGCAAGCCTTGATGGAGGAAGTGAATCGATGTGTGGGAAGAGTGCCAGAGGGCTACTTGACTGGTGACAGGGTTTAGGATATTTCAATGAAGAGATAGGATACAGAATATCGGAGGGTATTCAAGAGCAAACAGGAGTAGAGCGAACAGGTCTATGTCGGTGCTAAATGTGTTATGGTCGAAAGATACACAATTGAGACGATGTGGAGTAGAACAAATAACACTCTCTGTTTGAAGTGGAGGTTGAGTGGTCCTGTCTTGGCAGAATTATCCTCGCGTAGATCTTTTTTAATTCAACACCACAACACCACAACATCAAACATTCATTCTCTCCATCACTCTTTGCTCATGGTGAGTTACTGGCTGCCATAACCACCACCCTGGTCTGCAAGCACGCCGCACGTCGCACGTCGCACACCGCACGCCACATGACGCCACGATCGGGCTAAATGCAGCCCTCTTTAAAAACTCTGTGGTTGTGGCAAACTTAATTAGAGTTCCTGAATCTAGGTCCACTAGCCCTTGCGCCAGGAACGCCATAATTGAGATCTAGGTCCAGCTTCTTCGATATCTGCCAGGTGTCCTGCAGTAGCATCGTGCTTCTCTTTGTCGTCGCGTTGCAATTGGAAAGGTTAGGGAATAGATGGAGAGGGGAAATGGAGGTTGCTCAGGGTTACCAGAGATGCATGGAAGCCCGGAGGTAGGTACAAAAGGTTGTTGCGGGTTCACGTAGGTGTACAGAGCATCTTCAATTCATTTTCGAGTCTGCCAATTAACCTACCAGCATTTTACGAATTTCAATCAACCTATCGCCGTTTCTTGGTATGGCCGTTGGGGTGTCCGTCATTCTCTCCAGCACAGCACGTCATTCCCGAATGGTTGCAATTATGTATCCTTCCTAGCAACGACACGGTAATTTCACGATGCCGTATACCTATAGCCAGGCCATATCTATCGCTGGTTCTTTCTAAAATATTACAAAGACCTGCCCACCAGACGATGCTGTCACTCTCAAATGGCATGGATAATGCAATTAGCACCTCGAGAACATATGATACCATTGGCATACGGTGTTCGGGCAATTACTCTCTATTCGAAGTCTCAGAATAGCTCTTGCGAAGAAACACATACCGTTAATCCCCTTCCGATTTCTTCGGCGGACATTAGCTTTTATTTCGACTACGATGACACAACAGTTGCGCAAGCATTTTCAATTTCACAATAAATATCCGTGCATCAAATACAGCACTTGCTACCACTGTCCTTCATACAATAAATTTCAGAGATACCCAGACTGTTAGAATTTTTTTGGGAGGCAATAATTATACATGGCACTCTTTCAAACTCCATTACCAAGGCTCAGGCCCTACGATGGTCTCGGCGAGCGGGGCTATGTGCAAGTGGCTGCAATGGCTGCGCTAAGTCAGGAATTGTAAGATTTCTGAGATGAATGGCATCGTTATAAGCCTGGGATAACATAGGATTTGGAACAAATTGGGCGAGGAAAACAGGCCTTATATTCCTTCATACCTATCACATATATCATGAACTCCGCCCTTTTTTCCAAGTCACAACGTAAGTTCCGTATCTTGAGTTTTCTGGTCTCATCGTTCGAAATTTGTGGTTGTCCTGTTATTTGGCCCTTTCTGACACCCCACCTATGACGACTTCGTGTTTATCTACGATATAGCAAGGGTCCTTATCATGTGCTACTATCGGTTTTGGCTGCAGGTATCACTGATTATAATGAAGGTCGAACATTATCGTGCGAACTGGCGGGCCGCTGCTTCCTAAACTTGACCCCCCCTTCTCGGGTATAGCTTCCTGGAGCAGTCAAATTCTTGACCAAACGGATTTGTACCCACAATACCTTTACACTTCGCCCAATTTATTAGCCATTCGATATAGTCCTTGCTGTTCGAGAACGCATCCTTATCGCAAACAAGCTTATCACAAACAAGCTTTTGTAGCCGCGGCTCTCAAGGCAGACCCGAATTGGTTGCTCGAGTTTGTCACCGTCATTAATCGATATATGGACCCTCCCTCCCTCCCTCCCTCAATTTCGTCCAAACCCATTATTCAATTTCCTTCTCTACGTTGATTTTATCTCTGTACATGATCTGAGAAGATGGGTAAGACATCAGCGGACGAAAAGATTGAGCCCCTACCTAGGATGGCAGATTCTTCTTCAATGGGAGAAGGTACTTCGAAAAATATACTTAGCAAGGATGAATACCAGTTGGCACAACTTGGCTACAAGCAAGAATTCTTTCGAAGCCTTGGGCTATTCGAAAATTGGTAGGTCGTGCAAATAGTTGTTTTTATATACATATTGACCTTTTAGCAGGGCTGCTACTTTTACTGTAGGAATTATTCCCATACCCAAGAGACAGTTCTAAGAATATGAAATAGTCGATGAATTTTGCGTCCGGCATACCAGTCTTGTTCGGATGGGTTATGTATACCGGAGGCCCGACAGCTGCATTCACAAACTGGACAATGGTTGGAGGACTGTCATTTATTGTCAGCCTATCGATGGCAGAAATCGCTGCTGCACTCCCAACGGCTGGCGGAATATATTATTGGGCATACAAGCTTGGAGGATCTGAGTGGGGGTAAGACATCTCAATCGTGCGATTCTTCGAAGTGCTGACTGTTCAAGACCCTTTCTGGCGTGGATGACTGGATGGTGGAATTGGGCTGGATGGGTAATATCCTATAAATGCGGAATAATTACAAGGCGCTAACACTTTGTAGGTTACTGTTGTTCCGGGTGTACAACAAGGGTCGACGAACTTCTTGATATCAGCGCTAGAGATTCAGTATCCAGATGCCGAGGTACTTAGCAAAGGGGTGGGTATTCCGAAACTATTCATTTCATCTCTTCTCGGTGCAGCAATCACTTTCACATCATGTGCAACCTGTGGACTATTGCCTATCACCTGCAATTGCCAGTATCAACTGGCTCATTTTTGGGCAGCAGCTACAGCCATAGCCGCACTAGTAGTTCGTACTGATTAGGCTAACTTTTATGTCATAGTGGTTTGCGTGGCTCCTAACCTCAATTGGAATGTTCTTTGCTGTCGTCCCAAATGTCATAAATCAAAAGGTCTTACAATGGTATTTCCGATTCGCCATCGTGATCTTCCATATACTCGTCATTCTCTACTGGATCTGGTTCCCTATCAAAGCCTCTCAAACTGGCGGCTTCCAGTCAGGCTCAGGCGTCTTCGATCACTTTTACAATGGCATCAATAGTGAAGGTAGTACAGAAGGCACCGATCCCTACTGTTGGATCATCTCCATCCTCTTCGGAGCCTGGGTCTTCTATGGCTACGACGCTAGTGTTCATCTTGCTGAAGAAACTCAAGAGGCAAGTGAGGTCGTTGCCAAGGGAATGTGGATGTCTACACTCTCAGCATGGATCATGTCCGTCCCAACCCTAATCATAATCCTCTTTTGCATGCAAGATTTCGACGGCATCATTTCAGGTACCTACGCCAATAACTGGGCTGAATACCTTATCCAACTCGTAGGGCCCACCAGCGCAACAGCTATTCTGGCTCTTCTCTGGGTAGATTCCACTTGTGCTACTGCAAGTTGCTTCATGTCCGCTCAACGCGTCACATACGCTATATCACGAGATGGAATCCTCCCAGGCTCAACATATTTCCGAAAGTTGTCAAAAAAGAATCATATGCCGATTAATGCTGCCGTTCTTGTTCTAGCAATGTCAATCATCATCACAACCGCCGTAATTGGCTCAACCGTCGCTTTCTCAGCTATAACAGCAACCGCTACAATCGCCACCAATGTCTCCTACCTCTTCCCCATCATCGCGCGGCAGACAGTTGGCCGCAATACCTTCGAGCCCGCAAGGTGGAATCTTGGTCGGTGGACTGTGCCCTGCGCCTTAGTTTCGAGTCTGTATATTTCATTCTTAGTAGTAGTTTTGTTGCTGCCGCAGGTGTTTCCCGTAACTGGTAAGACGTTGAATTATGCGCCGATTATGATTGGGGGGATTAGTTTCGTTAGTTTGTTGGGTTGGGTATTGCCTCTTGGATTTGGGGGAAGAGGTTGGTTTAAGGGGCCGCAGAGGACTATCAGTGAAGAAGAGATTATTAGTGCGAGGGTCGAAGGTGAAGAAGAGGTTGTTTCTGAGACTGTTGGTGGGAAATTTTGATTTTCTGGCTTGTTCTTGTCCTGGGCTTGCCAATTGATGGCTTCGTTCGCAAGGTTTGGATTGAAAAGCGTTCTTGCGTACTACACCACAATGAATCTACTCACTCTCCGGTTGCGCAATTGCTTGGTAAGAACCTTATTTCATCAACGTGTCGCAAATCTCCGATGTACTGAGTGTGCTTGCAGCGTGCTTATTCTCCGCTGCTCCCTGCCTTCCCACGTGAAACTTTCCAATATCGCCCATCATGCTAGGTCACCACTTTCCTTCACTCTCCCACGACTTCTTCCTTCCTTCCGAATCCAGCACAATTGGTTTAAACAAACTTTTTTAAGGTTTGAAGTGGACATTAACATTGAGAATATTGAAGCTCGAAGCGGTGTGGGAGATGCCGCCGTCAGCTGGGAGGCCTCTTTTCGCGACGAGCTTCCAGTGGCCGTCCACTTTTCCGTCTCCCATTTCTATTTTTCGAGCGCAATTAAAGGGCAGATGCAGGAACGAGATAAGGTAGTGATGAAACACGTGCGTGTCAAACGGGATGAGGGATTCAAGGGAGGTGAAATGGGGGTCATATGTCGGTACTTGATCACAGGTCGGTAGTTGAAAGAGGAGCCAAGGCTATTTTTGGGTGGAAGGAAGGCTGTGATAGTGGATTTTAGTGCTGTCAGGGATAGTTGAAATGACTAATAGTACATAGGCAAGAGAAATAGAAGGGAAGGTGATGGGGAGTCCGATGGATGGCTGTTGGGAAAATGAGGAACGATTCTGGTCAGAATTGTGGGGCCAGCAAGTATGATTTTCCACGAATTCGAGAATTGTGAAATATGGAGAATATCAACTCAGTACTCACTGAAGTAAATTAGTGTGACAAGACCTGGGTCTGTTCGCTCCTGCAAGAGCTCTTGAAATTTGAAGTGCCTGCTGAGATTTTCCCCAATAATATCAGCCTCTCTCCTGCGATTGACGACATCTTGATAAAGATGTTTTTTGGTAATATCTATTAAAATCATAATAATCTGTGGGAGACAAAGCATCGAAGTGTGATACAGGTGAGGAGAAATGCCCAGGTTAGCTTTGCCTATTCTGCTGAGGTAAGCTTAGCTATGGATGCTAGTGAGATCAGATGAAGAAAAGGGAGTTTCATAGAATTTCAGATGGTTTATATTCTACCAACTCTAATAGCACTCCTCTCTATTACTATAGTGTTGAAGTAGTGTACAGTGCAAGCAAGTGTGGTCAAAGCCGGGGAATATACCAGAATCTTACCGTAAAGGCATTTTTTGAAAATAAGGAAGCAGTGTCAGAGAGTTTGGGGAAATGAAATAAAGGTGCTGTGACAGCTCAGGTATTGGCAATTTGGTAGATAAATTAGTATAGGGAAGTTCTGGGATGGGAAATGAGGGAGGAAGAATTAAGCGCCTCTATCCACATTTCAGAGAAGTTACTAGGTTGCATGAGGTTACATGAGAGAAGAAATATTTGAAGAGAAGCACGGCCAATAGGAAAATTTACCCCTAATGTAATTGCAAGTATGAGAAATTATTCCTCAGTTATATAGCCACTCCACAAGAGTCTTGAATCCAAGCTACATCTGATATTTTTGCCAAATTCTAGGTGCTCGCTGTGTTTGAGTTTGGAGACAACAATGCAAACCCGAGTAATTCAAATAGGGTGAAGTATAATACAGATATCAAAGCGATCGTGCACTTGCAACTATTATAGATAGATCATGGGGCCAAATCCTCTAGATCAGCGCCATCACACTAAAAACCAACCTAAGGTCCACTGAAATACTAGTCTCAACCCGCCAATTCTTGAGTTCTAGTACTATTCTTCCATCTCTCTTCAATTATACAACCTGCATCTTCTTCCCTAGCTCCAAAACGAAGTGCCCGTAATGTTGCCTTCCATCCCTCAGATTGAATACGAATTCATGCATGTGCCACGACCAGCCTAAACCCACTTTTACCTAGGCAATTAAATATCACTGAAATTTCTAATATACCGTAGGCTCTTCGCCAGTGAAGTGTTCGCATTATTATTTGATAAACTAATCGCTAAGGAAAGGAAAGAAAGAGCTTGAGTTTGGGTAAGGGATAATAACCCCGCCATTAGGATAGAAAATACAGCGTGACACAGGCTGCTGCTCCTATTCTAAACACTTAAATATAGATTCTGTACAGTATTGGCATATATTGAGTATATGATTAGCATATTCAAACGCTAACTAACTATACATAACCCTGTATAGATTTGTATCGGGTTTTACAGGCTTTATATAGTAAGAGCAAAGTGATAAATGAGTTCATGTACTCTGAAAATTAAGTTAATAAGGCAAAGTTAGGGCGCTCAATATTCCTATTTCTAACCCGTCAGTTCGTGACAGGGTGATCAGCGACGTGACTGGCATATATTTAGTGTATTCTCTACCCTGTCGGAGCTGTTTTCTACCCTGGATGAGCTGTGAGCCCTCAATTCCCCCACCTTTTTTTTTGACACCCAGGGAATGTAATGGTGAAAATTTTGCCCTTTCCCTAAACATTTTAGAGACACCTAGAAGGAAGAGGTGCTTTTCCAGGTAGTGCAACCGAACTCGAAGAAACTCTCAAAGATGAATCAGACTCTGCACTAAACACTAGAATCCTCTGTAACCTAAAGTTGCCAAGAAATAGGTGATGTTGCTTAGCCACCGAAGTTAAAAGTGAATTTTCCCTCGTGTACGCCTAGGTAAATTTAAATTTACTCATGAAATTTCCAATTCTCACCTCCTGAAGGATATCTTGCACAGTACAAATTTCGAAAATGTATAAAAAGATTCACTATGATTATAGCAGAAGCATTAGTCAATCATAGTCACCTGTGAAGCCGTGGTGTCATGTAAGGGTTTAGCATAGGAGTAACCTGTGTCACGCTGTATATTCTATCATGGTGGAGGGGTTATCACCACCCCACTCAAATTCAAGCTCTTTCTTTCCTTCCTTAGCGATTAGTTTATCGAATGATAATACTATTATTTCACTGGCGAAAGGCCTACGTTATATTGAAGAACTCAGTGATACTCGATTGCCTAGGTAAACGTGGGTTTTAGCTGGTCGTGACATGTCACGTATAATATATACACAGATAATACGTTTGAAGTGTGGCGTCCATTTTTTACGTGACACATGGTTTGCCCTGCATTGTGGAACTTTTGCAGCGGGATTATAGTTAAGTATATACATGTACTTCTAGATCCAGACAATCATCTTAATTCACAGAGAGCGAGCATAATAAGCATTCTTGAAATATCAAACTGGAAGTTAGAATGAAAATAAAGACAAACATTTCGTAGCAAAATAAGCGATTCTCCAAGTTTTCACCTGAAACCCTAACTAACCAAGTGCTCCCAATCATTGTAGAGAGCAGCGAGATGTCAGTTCAGGATAGACGCCTTACTTATTGTATTTTAGCGTAGAACAGCTGGAGAGATTAGCATCTCTCAACACCACTACTTATAATCAATTAATCAGTTATTCCAATATATTCAGTACTAGCACAAGCTTGAATTGCATCAATTGCACAAGAACCCTCTGATCCAACACGAGAATGGTCGTTAGTGTTAAGCTCCTGAAGAAAGCTACAACACTGAATACAAGCACCCCGTTGAATACCATCTCTTTTTGATAGTCTTATTCGGGATATTCTATTTTACCTTTCCCCAGTGCGCTAGCAATCATAATGGAAATAGCTGTGAGGAATGCTGCGATCCCCCTGAAGACGTAGATGATCTTGATGATCTGGTTATCTTAGCATGCTTGCTAAATATACTACAGTGAAATATTAAACAATAAATTATTCCTAAGAAGTTTTCAAACCCAAATTAAGTTACACTGTGCTGCAAAGAATAAGAATCATATGTCATTACACTTCACTTGCGCGGCTAGAATTCTCCTTCTAACATTACTCATCTAAAAAGCGTGTGCAAATTCCCTGGTTCTATACATGACACCATATAATTCAAATAATGTCTTTCCTTGCCTTAACTTTCACTTACCATTCTCTTTTATGCTATAACCTAACCCTTGAAATGTTTGTATGATGCCCACATCGTCACTCACGTGATCCAGCTAAAAGGATATCCGAATTATTAGACATACGATATTGGAGCAGATATCCTGCCGAAAATGTTTTATCAGAAGTTGCTTCCGCTAAATGGAGTGCATTATTTTATCATTTGCTTGCTCATAGAGTGGGGGATTTGCCTCAGCATTGCATGATAATTATCTGGTCTAGCAAACTTCGCGAAAAATATTCCCTGAAATTTCACTACGTTTAGAGAGGTCATAGCTTGCACATTACCTCCTGCAAGAATTCAACGACATCATCTACGCCTTCCGGTTCATTTACCCAATGACCACCGTTCTCGTAACTTCGCCATCTAGTATTAAATCCCACTTGCCTCAACCCTGTGCACAATCTATCCCCATTCGCAATTGGCACCACCTCATCATCCTTGCAATGAGCTAGGAAAATGGGAGTATGCACCTTCCACTGATCCGCATCGCGCATCTTCTCCATTTCTTGAAAGAAGTCATCCGGCAGTGCCAGCCAACTGCAGAACCCAATAAATCCTCCAAACGAGCCGATCTCGCCAACCTTGAGCTGGAGAGATGCGAGCACGTGCACCGCGACCGCACAACCCTGGCTGATACCACCTAGTATTAGGTTCTCGGCTCCCACAACCTCTGCTTCCTCCTTCACAATGTCACTAACTTGTTTCATACTTTCCTGCATGCCTTCCTTCTGTATATGCTCTCTCTCCCTAGGGTTTTCTGTAGACCACATATCGAACCATTGTTTCATTTCCTGGCCGAATCTCTCCGATTTCCGTAGTGCCGAGTTGGGAAATACCCATTTGACGCTTGGGAATATTTCAGGGAGCGTGAGGTCATTGGAAGCTTGCGATTCAAAAAATTCGTTGGCGAATTCAACGGCATAGCTGTCTCGGCCATGGAGGAGAATGATGGTGTGTGTGTGTTTTGTGGTTGGCTGGATAACATGGGTATATTGCACAGGCGGTATTTCGTTGGCCATTTCGCAAGTGTGCTGCTGGTATTTCTGTTATATTTAAGGAAAGGGTGAGAGTAGGTTTTCGTGTTGGTGATCTTGATATTGTGAGAAAGAACGATAAATATGGCTGATGGTCCAGAGCAATTATTCACGCTCGTTTCCAACTACCGCTAGTTAATAACCCTAAACTATAAAAATTATAAAGATGGATCACTATTCCATCACAATGGTGAATGTATTGAAACTCGTGCTGTCGCAATTAATACTAAGACTCTTGTCACTTGAAAAAGAGGTTGATGATAAACGAGATCTTACCCCTATTTCTTGCAGCAACCTCGCTTGAAGAGCCGCTTTGTAGAATTGGGTTCCAGGCTGCCTATCACTGATATGATTTTCGGTCTCGTGGAAACAAACTCTAGAATAAATTGGTAGCAACTCAATTTGGTCCAGATGCAAGGGCAAAAAGTATCAAGAGGCGAACAGAGGAATGGAAGAGAAATTAACAAATGCATCAAGAATCGATTGATACAGCTGGTAGGATTCATGTTCCGTATGCTATAGCGGAACTGCCTCAGCATCAAAGCATCAGTAATATACATTGATGATATATACAACGGGTGTACAGCACCTTATATCTCCTTATTAAAACCCTGTTTGCAGGGGTATTTATCACATGATATTAGCTTTACTATAAAATCATGTGAAACACAAGCCGATGCTTGGCGCGGTGTCATTTCGGGAAGGACCGAACCTCTTTCTCAGAATTTGCTCCTCTGTTTAACATCTCCTCACTTTCCCCTCAACTCGTTTGCCGTGTTATCCGGATCTCGCTTGCAAAGAATGCCATAAAGTTTATCGACTTACCATGGCATTGTTCTCGGCCGTTTATATATGCGCCGAAGAAGTAGTGTTTACGGTCACGTTTTCCCAAGCTGTGCACTGAAAATTGCGTCAGGGTGACGCGTCACGCCGGCTCTTCCAAAGTGCCCCAGCCCTATCCCCGCAACTTCATCTCTTTCGAGATTGTTAGTGTGGTGGACGTAGGGTAGATGATTGCTTCAACGGGGCAAAAAAGCTTCGCCTACTTGGTACCTGACAGTACCATAGATCCAGAACCCAGGAACCAAAACTATATCCAACTCAAAGATGCCGTATAGCCGGAAGCATGAAGTTGATATCGAAATGCAGAGCCTCCAATAGAGCTTGCATATTCATTAAGAGAGTATATAGAGAGAGGGATGTTCCTCTCCGTGAAACTTTGTCTTTTCTCTTCCATCGGCTTTTACCCAGCTTGAATCAGACATTCTTTAACCTTATTTTGAAGGATCTCCGAGATGCGGTCAACACTCAATGCCCTTGCCTTGGCGGCAAGTACAACTCTCGTTCGTGCTGCAACGCTTTCTGATGTCTGTACTACATCCTATGTTCAGGCTGCCTTACCCGCAGATGGCACCTTCGAAGCAATTACCATCAATTCGGCATCCGTCACAGCCACTGCTACAACCAACAGCTCAGTCAGTGGATCTGTCATGTACCCAGATGCTGTCATTGATTATTGCAATGTCACATTCACCTACTCTCACACCGGCCTCAATGACTCCGTGACCCTTCAGTACTGGCTTCCGTCGCCAAGCAATTTTCAGAACCGATACCTCTCAACAGGTGGAGGGGGTTATGCCATCAACTCCGGCTCTCAATCATTGCCAGGGGGGATTATGTACGGAGCAGTTGCTGGAGCCACCGATGGAGGTTTTGGAGGCTTCAATACCAACTTTGATGCGGTCTTTCTTCTTGCAAATGGAACTATCAACTGGCCTTCGGTGTTCATGTTCGGCTACCAGGCCCATCACGAACTGAGTTTGATCGGGAAGCAATTCACCAAGAACTTCTTCGGCATGAACAGCACAAAACTCTATGCATACTACCAAGGTTGCTCCGAAGGTGGTCGTGAAGGCTTAAGCCAAGTCCAACGATTTGCAGATGAATGGGATGGAGCTGTCATTGGAGCACCAGCAATGAGATTCGCTCACCAACAGACCCAACATCTTTGGTCCAATGTGGTTGAACAAACCCTTGGCTACTACCCCCCGCCCTGTGAACTTGCTAAAATTATTAACGAGACCATAAACGCTTGCGATTCTCTGGATGGAAAGACCGATGGTGTTGTTTCACGCACTGATCTTTGCCAATTGAACTTCAATATCAATAGCACCATTGGCATGTCGTACTATTGCGCAGCCACTGCAGCCAGTACAAATCCATTCCACAGCACCCCCGCATTGCCTGTTCAGAATGGAACAGTATCTGCGGAGGCCGTGGCAGTCGCCAGCAAGATTCTTGATGGTATGCATGACTCTCAAGGTCGACGAGTATATCTCTCTTATCAACCTGCCGCAACCTTTGATGACGCGACAACACAATACAATAATACCACTGGGAAATGGGAACTGTCAATCTCTGGTCTTGGTGCTGAGTTCCCTGCTCGTCTTCTCGAACTCCAGGACACATCGACTTTCGCCAACCTCGACAACGTCACATACGATACGCTCAAAGATTGGATCCTCCAAGGCTGGCAAATGTACGAGGATACTTTACAAACAACATGGCCAGACCTAACCCCGTTCCAAGAAGCCGGAGGCAAAATCCTCCATTACCACGGCGAATCCGACAACAGCATTCCCACCGCCTCATCAGTGCGCTACCACGAGTCTGTCCGCTCAATTATGTATCCTAATCTCTCCTTCAATGAGAGCACCAAAGCCATGGCTGATTGGTATCAATTGTACCTCGTCCCAGGAGCTGCTCACTGCGCTGCCAACCCCCTGCAACCAAATGGCCCTTTCCCCCAGACAAATTTGCAGGTGCTGATTAATTGGGTGGAAAACAATTCTACACCTACGACGCTGAATGCGACGGTTTTGCAGGGTGCGAATTTGGGACAGAATCAGCAGATTTGTGCGTGGCCGTTGAGACCAATGTGGACCGGCAATGGAACAACCATGGAGTGTCAGTATGATCAAGCGTCTATTGATACATGGATTTATGATTTCGATGCATGGAAGATGCCAGTCTACTAGGCGTAGTAAAAGACAGCTCGCTGTTTAGAATCACTGTCCTTCACTAATAGGGGGAAACGATGCACCAAGTTCCCTGGTATTTAAAAGCTGTAGTGATCGTCAGATACACTTATTGTATGATACTATTTCGAAATTTGTATATATTTACTCTAAAACCCATACATACTTAGTTTCTTTCTTTCAACTTTCAATGATATTAACTTAACAAGTTGTCCGAAGTTTTCAACTCCTCCAGCTGATATTCCCTAGCGCATTCGAACTTCTCTACACCTTTCTGGTCTCCTGATCTTCTATTCATATCATTCAGATTCCATTGAACAACACCCCTCTCACTCCATTCCTGATCATGTGGGGAAATAACGTCCACCCCTGCTCTACGCTTGTCCTATGCCGTGGATTGAAAAATTATTATGTCCCGACTCTTTGGGTGCTGATTTTAGGGGTTGACCTCAGCTCCTTCAACATAGTATTTTTCTGTGCAGCGTTGTGTCTTTATTCTTCTAGTTTTGAGAAATACTAATGAAGGGGCTTGATGCATTTTATCTGGGAACGCGAGGAATGGAAGTAGAAATTGTTGGACGGGGTGTCAAGGGCAGTGGTGACGGTTGACTTTGATTGTTTGGCGAGGAAGAATGGACTACCCATGATGAGCGAAATGTTGGTAAGGAGTGGTAGGATTGAAGCATGGTTGCGGTAAAAGATTTTTAAAAGGGGAGGGAGGGGGAAGTGTGATATAAACCGTGAGAGATAGTGCAAAAACAAATAGTACTTCGTGGGGGAGAGTTTGGAACGTATTTCAAGATTCTAGTGCCTCTTACAAACTCGAGGACAAAGAGGAGTACTCTAGATGGCTTTGAGACCGATTCTTGAGAGGATTCCAGCTGTGAATTGACAATACGAGCAGGAAGGAGACAAAGAGTATGGCAAACAACTTGGACACGAATTGTTAAGTGATCTCGAAAGCTACTAGGCATTTAGCTATATGTTCTTACTGCTATAATACTTCCAAGGACAAATGCTAGGACTCTGTGAGTCCTAGCTCATATCCGCTCCGGTCTTCCTCCATTATTTTCTCTTTCACCTTGGCATTCTACTGCTCTGTTAGTTTCCCTTTTTCACGTAAAGATTTGTTGATGTGAATTGCGAAGGACTTGCCTTTTTTATTCTTCTGCCGCACTAAACATTAATCTACCGTCGTCCAAATGGCTACGTTTGTGTGGCGACTGCCCTAGGCTGTTCAAGTATTTGATCAATCACAGCTCGACCACGAACCTCTTCCTCAGTCCCTCGCCATACTGATAAAACAACCATGGGAATGGCAACATAACCAGTGTAATGAAAGCCAGCAGCGAATTCCCCCATCCATATCCCAACGCCGCATACATACTCCTTCCCGCCAAAGGGATCAATGCGCCCATGAAGGATCTCAAAATTGTACTAGCAGCCAATGCCGAAGCAGAATACTGCTCATAAGCATCAACCAAGTATGTTTGGATGCACATAACAACAGGCATGTATCCAAAGCCAACAAAGACTGTACCCAAAATTGGAACAATCCAGTGATTCTTAGCTTGTACAGACCATCCGTACCAAAAAAGCCCAGCCGAAATGAAGATTGTGGCAGGTATCATCGGGAAAAGTCGGTATTCGGGCTTGAGTTCTCCCCCTGACCCGGCTTTTTGTTTGAGGATGCGATCAGAGAGCCCTCCAAATACAAGGAGCGATAAGAGGGAGCCGATCCCCATGCCCATGAAGCTTAGGCCATCCGTTCCCGTATTCCAGCCATATTGCTGAGAGAATACTGAGCTGAAGGTTGTGAAGAGGAGGTACAGGCAGCCAAAACAAATTCCTTGGAAAATGGATAGGCAAAGGACGATCGGAGAGAGGAAAAGGAGCTTTGCTGGCCGAACAACAGCATGCTTGATGTGGTCGAGAGGGGTGTGTCCGTCATTTAGTGCAGATTTGAGTGATTTGTTCCCGGTTGCTTTGATGAGTTTATCCGTCTTCTTTTGCAGAATGATCTTTCCATATGTCTCTCGCATAAAGAAGAAGGCGAATATAGTGTAAGCACCACTCTATTTAAAGTCAGCACAAGTCATTGTCTATCAAAGGTCCACTTGCAATAATGGCAATCAACCAGAAAACCCATCTCCAACCTTTTGCTTGTGCCAAATATCCTCCGGCTACAGGTCCGATGATTGGTCCGAGCAACGGTCCAATGGCGAAAAATGCCATTGCTGCACCTCTCTTTTCCTGTACAATAAGATCGGTGATGGTTCCACCTCCGTTGGCCAAAGGTGCACTGCCTGCGACTCCAGCCAGAAATCTGAAGCCAACAAGCATACCCAGATTGCTACTCACCGCGCAAGCAATCGTAAAAATGAGAAACAAAACATTCATGACATAATAAATGTAGAGTCGACCATATATTTCCGACAATGGTGCCAAAATCATCGGTCCTACTCCGAATCCCAGCACAAAAACAGAAACAACGAACGAGGCCAGTAACTCATTGTTAGATTTGAAGTCACGCATAACACCTTCAACCCCTGGCGCAAACATTGCTGATGCAACAGGTGTAATAAAACACATGAGGCTCACGAATGCAACATTGGTAAACTTTGCAGCAGTGGACCAATTTCGTGGGTTTTCCGGGTCGTCGGGTCCGTCCCACCAGACAATATTGGGGTCTTTAACCTGATCAGCAGACTCTGGTCGACCTGCTTCAAGATCTTGATTTGGGATGTGCTTTTCTGGGTCAACTTCGGCCTCAGGGTGTAGCAAGGCAGATGTCGGCATAATTATGTAGTAGATGTTTCAGAAATTGTTTATCACAACCAGTAGATAATAATTCTTGTTAAGCTTAACTTCCAAATTCCAAATGAAAAGCATTCTTTATATATGGAAAAACCCGGCAGGAACGGAAGGAGCATTTCCAATCAGATAATAATTGGTGCGAGTACGACGTAATCGGGGACCAAAATATATCTTCACGCCATAATGTACCCCAAAAAAGGAAAGAAAGGTGACAGAAACAGGTGATTGTAAATCACGTGAAGCCCTGGTAGCTAAATCGGATCTGAGAACTTCCGAGTCCGATTCACTGAACGGATGGTCGCTCTCATCTTGAGAGCGAAGAAGTCGATATGATAAGATAACAAAAACCTGTTGTGGTGTAAAATTCTATATTTTTCCATGGTGTTGTAAGAAAAGCTAAACAACCCCAACCTGCTATCAAAAGTTCGAAACCCGAACTCGATCCGGCTATCAGGTGAGCACCAAGAATGTTGTCGAACCCATGTACTTGAAAATCAACAAACTCAAATTGTTGAACACCATGTTGAACTCAATGAATTGGCAGCTGAAAGGGTGTCCTGCCAAGTTGAAGGTTGAAGTCTGGGAACAGTGAAGAGTGAAAAGAGAAGAAGCTTTCTGGGCACGGGCGAGAGTTCTGGGGAAATTGCGATGGAGAAATGGCGTGTTGAGAAATTCCTGCAAAAACCACCTAGTGTGTATATCTCATCACCTCCGTTCCCCTTCTCCCGCCCCGCTTCCACTTGGCGGGGTACTCCAGACCACGACTCGTCACCCACAAAAGAGCGGATCCCCGGTGATTCCGACCACTCTCCTCCATTTCCACCATCTCAAGGGCTCCGCTCAAGGACAAGACATTGCACAGCAGGAAACTCGCATGGGTAGGAGCTTCCCTCGCTGAATATTTCCTCCGCTCATGCATCGGTCACTTGGCGATACCCGGCATCTTTCATATGAGCTGCATATCAAGAACCCGACGAAAGAAATTCAATTGGGCAAGAAGTGTTGTCTGGGCAGTGTGCGTGAGCCAAGAAGCGATCTCCCATATACAAGCATTACCTCGTCATCTACAAAATGGGCGATGCCTTTTCGAGTTGGCCTTCAGAAACCGAAGCATTCTAAGGCCCTTCTTCGGTCGTTCCATGCCATGACTTCAAGATAATAGTTTCTGCTTGGATGAAGGTGGTAGGATATGGCCTGTTTTGAAGACCCCGCAGCCCCATACCGAGGGGCATCGTCCTCCTTGAGCAGTAATCGGGCACTTGGCAATACGAGAAACGAGGCCATATGTTAGAGATGGTAGATTCTCGGCAGTCAGAACCATGGGTATTGCCCATGCAGGAGCAGATTTCGTCTCCAAGATCTCTAAATCTCCGTCTTTGTTATTGGATGCGTGAATTTCTCCTCATCCGTCACCTGTGGATTATCTTCTGGACTGAGCTGGGGAATTGGAGAGATGGGGAAAGGATATAAAGTTACATTTCTTCCCCTCACTTGACCCTTGATCATCACCTCAACTCTTTCCTTGAGACAGCCTTCGTTTAAGCGCCGGTCGACAACCTTTCTATAAGTCGTTCGGCAATTATTATTCCCTCTCTCTTACCCTGCCAATTACGTAGCTCGGTATCTGCTCCCCCGATACTTAAAGCTGCTTCTTCTTCTTATACAAGCTCTTCCTAAACCTCATCATAAACAACCAAGAGTATCTCAACGTCTGAGGAAGAGGAAGCACTTCAACGTTACTCACAACGACAATGTCTGTCTCAGAACCAAGAAGAGCATCAGCTGCTTCGGCAGCTGAAGCTATCGCAACTGATCGAAAGCGCAAAGTCGTCAACGACCATGAAGTGACCGGAGCAGGAGAGATCACACTCAGGCAGTCCATCCTACCAGTTAGTTTGGTAACTGTACTATTTTTCATGTGGGGATTTGCCTACGGTCTTTTAGATGTTTTGAATGCGCATTTCCAGGTTGCTTTGAATATTAGCCAAGGCATGTCTGGTGGTCTACAAGCAGCTTACTTCGGAGCATACTTTATCGGTCCACTCACATACTCTGGATGGATCGTCCGTCGTTTTGGATATAGATGGGCATTTATCACCGGTCTTTGCCTATACGGGGTTGGAGCGTTGATGTTCTGGCCTTCTGGCTTGAAGAGATCGTGAGTTATCCCTTTCCCCCACTCAGAGAGAATCAACTAACGATACCAGATTCGGCGGTTTCTGTGGTAGCATGTTCATTGTCGGTTCCGGCCTCTCAACTCTCGAAACAGCTGCCAATCCCTTCATTGCAACATGTGGTCCTCCAAGATACTCTGAAATCCGTCTGACTCTTGCTCAATCTTTTCAAGCCGTCGGTACCGTTGTTGCCCCAGTGCTCGCCTCCTACGTGATCTTCAAGAATGTCGACGATACCTCCCTTACATCGGTCCAATGGGTATATCTTGGAATAGCCATATTCGTGTTCCTCCTTGCTGTCGTCTTCTTCTTTGCTCCAATCCCAGAAGTAACAGACGCGGATATGGCCAACCAGGCCGAGCTATCTGCCGCCGACACGGATTTCGAAGACAAGCCTCTTGGAAAGCAATATACACTCTTCTATGGTGTCATCGCACAATTCTGTTATGTTGGCGCACAGGTTGCGTATGCTGGGTACTTCATCAACTTCGTCTCATGGGTTCGACCTGGTACCACTCACGCCACCGGTGCTAACCTCCTCGCTGGTGCTCAAGGTTGTTTCGCGATTGGACGATTCATGGCTTCCGGTCTCCTCAAATTCACAAAACCTCGTCTTGTCCTTATGGGATTTATTAGTGGCGTCGTCCTCTTCGCATCTCTGGCGATGGGTCTCCAGGGCAATGGCGCAGTTGCGTCTATCTTCCTCGTTCTGTTCTTCGAATCTTGCATCTTTCCTCTCATATTTACCCTCTCTCTTCGTGGCCTCGGCCGTCACTCCAAGCGCGGTGCGTCATTCATTGTCGCCGCTGTTTCCGGTGGCGCTTTATTTCCTCCAGTCTTGGGTGCCGTCGCTGATGCGCTTGGCGGAAATACTCAACACGCATTCTTCATCCCACTCATCGGTTTCGTAATCGCCTGGACATTCCCATTATACTTGAATCTCTTCAAGCGCAAGTCTCTTGATGCCTGGACCGACAAGGTCAAGGTTGGAATTGAGACTAAGAGCGATGAGGAGAAGGATATTAGCGAGAAGGAGCCAGCTGAATTCATCGAGAAAGTATAAGGTTTTGTAGATTATGTGATCTAGTATGGAAACATCAAGATTTAGTTATGGAGTTGAGTGCTACGGCTAGATATACACGATCTGGCTCGTCTGGGATGATATCATGGGTATATAGACTTGTTTTGGATTGCAAACAGATTAATGAGAATCACTTTTGCATGTAAATTTGCTCACTATAACTCCGTCATGGATATTTCCTAGATGGTGCTATCTCAATTTCTAAAGCTCCTTCGGGTTCCCTCTCACTCTATAAACGCTATCAAACTCGATACTAACATGACTCCGATTACTATTTGGTCAATCTGTGAAAACTCTACTCTCTAATGCAATAAGAGTTGAGTCAAGTCGCAAATGTTTCCTTACAAGTGGTGGCGCTTTATCAAATTCCTCAGCAGCTGGAAATTTAACAAATGCATCCCGTGACAAGGATCGACATCTCTAGTGCAGATATAGCCTTAAACAAGAAAGAATAGCGATTTGAGATTTGGGCAATTCTCGCGTCCTATGTCCACAAATTTGGTGACCACTGATACTGACACTGCATAGGGTGATACACCGATTGCCAAATTCTTGATGATGTTGAAGTTTCTAAGCAATTTACTACCAAACACTTTGTGTCCACTAAACCAGAGGAACGAGAATGCTCAAGCTTGAGTTATAGGGATGAGAATCAAAAGGATTAAATTTTTGCTAGCCTAGTAGCATAACCGTTGACTAAGATGCAAGTGAATTATTGTAAGACAGGCATTTAACTTGGGTGGTCTGTCTTCCTTTTACCATATCTGCAGTCAATTCCCTTTCAATCTAGTTACGAATAAGCAGATCACGAGTTTATGATAGGCCCTCATATCTGTAGGTCAACTAAACGTCCCTTCTCCATATCACACTCATGAATAGAGTATTCTCTATCAGCACTACATATGGTTAATGAGAATTAAGCAATATTTTCGCAGGCTCATTAAGCAGAGTCTACCCCAAAAATTCTCTCATCTCCGAATGCCAACGATTAGATTACTACTATTAATTCCAACTATAGCCGCTGCCACTTTACAGAAAATTGGTTCTTCAAAGAGAGAAGAGTGATGCAAGGCTAACAAAGTAGGTACCTGCCCTCCAACCTGTGACCCTGACATGTGAGATTAAATTTGTAGTAGATGGGGGGATATTGTACTAGTAGACTTGGATTGTGATGATAATGGTTGTGGCAAAACTCCACATGAGAAGGGGAGGTAAAATAGAAGCTAGTTAAACTGTTGTCAAATCTCCTTTACTCGACCACAGGAAGGGGTGCAAATGGATTTTTTTGAAGTTCACGATCTTAACTAGTCCATGGTGACTAAGCAGAACCCACTAGTTTCCTCTAACACATGAATTTCTACATTCCTTAGTACATCGCCCTCGATCCCTTGGCTTGAGAATGTAATGATTCTTGCCACTCCTCTATGCGCATTCTTGAATGATGGGTCTGATGGCAATATCAGAGAATTGGATCTCTTACCTCGTCCGGGGAACACTTCAGACCATCCACGATCACCACAAAACCAGCTCATCTTTCATGACGATGTAACGTAATGAGTTGGACAGTCACCATATTCCAGGTGGCTGCCAATACCGCTTGCCTTTACCTTCTATCTTGTCTCATTCTATACTGTTATGGTCTCATTTATCCCGTGTATTCCCTATTATTGATGTAGAAGAGGGGAATTCAGCGTCGCAAGCATATCCACTCATCCCTGCTGGCTTGCAATAGAGACCCAATGACTTCGAAATTTCAGGGTTTTATACGAACCTACCAATACCTTCAGGTAAGCCACTACTAGATTCAGTATGTGTAAGATGGTAATGGAACGCCACCAACGCCTTTCGAATCCAACTCGGAAAACATCAATCTAGTCACGATATCTACTCGGCCCCACGATCACGCAACTACACTTTCGGCCCCACAAGAGCTTTACTTCTCAGACATTAAATGTCCATTGTAAGTTAACCACTTCTCCGGCAATTCACCAAGACAGTCTCCGCCGACTACCCTCACATTTTCGGTAACTAAGTCCTCGCGGGTAGATATTCAATCGGAGATTTCTCAAACACCTGACAAAAGTCATGCCAGATGAAAACGTTCTTACCTTGGGCACTCGCCACAACGTCTATCCTGCCACGGATCCTCGAGTCAACAAAGACCTTTCAACCTCGCTTGTAGGAAAAAACGCTGTGGTCACGGGGGCTGGACGAGGAATTGGTCGTGCTATTTCACTGTTCCTGACATATGCTGGAGCCAAGTCGCTCACGGTCGTGGCCCTCGAGCAAGATGAAATTAATGAGACTATCCGGTTGTGTAAAGAAGTTAATCCCGATCTCCAAGTCCTAGCACGAGCTCTGAACGTCACCGACGAAAAGGCTGTGCAACAATTAATGCAAGACGTCGACGACCTCTTCGGTGGTACCGATGTATTAGCATGCAACGCAGGGCGACCTCCACAATGGCTACGAACAGAGGAAAGCGATCCAACAATCTGGTGGGATACCGTAGCTACTAGTCTACAGCATTCCTTTCTTTTCACACGATTTGCCCTACCAGGAATGCAAAAGAAAAAGGGCGGCTCCATCATATACACTTCCAGCTCTGGAGCTCATACAGCTCACGGAATCGGCAGCTATACCTTGGGCAAGCTTGGCCAAATCCGACTTGCCGAACTCGTTCATAATGAGAACAAAAGCTTCAATATTAAGTGTTTTGCCTACAACCCTGGTGCAGTACGGACCCGGTTCTTCACGGACTTTGAGAATAAAGCTACTGGCAAGCCGTTGGCTAGCAATGTTTACATCGAAGAAAATGCAAGTGGTGATCAAGATAAATCAGCAAAGACGGCATATAACGCACTGAAAGACGTTCAATTCGATACCCCGGAGCTCTCCGCTGGGCTAGTGACGGCTTTGGCTGCTGGGAAGTTAGACTTCATGTCTGGACGCTATTTGGATGCTCGAGTCGATATAGAGGATTATATCAAAAATCAAGAGGAGATTGTCAGGGAGGATCTACATCGAGTTCGGCTTCACAGCAGTCCCGGAGTGCTTGAACCACGTGCGAGAATCTGATACCCTCGTCGTTCTATAAAACATACCTATTAGATAATTAGGTCTTCAGGAAGAAGGAACTTGGATCAAGTGATAGATCAATAGCGAGGCGTCTATAGGGTTCTCCTCCGGGGATATGGTGTCATTCTAAAAGGCAGATGCTCACTCACATACTATATACCAATTTCAGGGTACCACCGTGTAAAACCTGCTGTGACCTTCTCGACACCTCCTTGCTCCTTACTTCCCCTCAATTCTCCACTGCCTATTCTCCTCCCCTCCCCCCCTTAATTTGCCCATCTTCACTTCTTAAATAAAAAATATTTGCCTACTGGCGCACAAGTCCCTTCCATATGTAGCGCCCTTAATCGGTCACCATTTACTCTAATTCTCAAGTTCGTGGGTCCTAATTTTAAATGTCGTAAGACTGAAATTTTAGTTACTCTACATCCTTTAAAACTCATCAGTACATATGTACAATATCGCATGTGAGCCTCACTTAGACCTGAAATATTCCACCCACCCCTTATCACACTCCCTCACACCAGCCTCTGTCAATCCCGCCTGCCTCCATATCCCCCTGATTTTAGCGTTGGTCATCATATCCCCCTTTCCACCCTAATGCCATATCACGTATTCCCTCCGTCGTTCCTTGGCTCGGACTTCGGGTCATTCTGCTGATGCGCATGGGATGTCGAGGACCGAGCGAACAGAGCGGTCAGAGCGAATGGTGCTCAACATTTCTAAATCAAGATGTTCGATGCTGAAGCCTAGGTGCGGGTTTGGCAGCCAGCTGCGCCGGTGACACCATAGAGAGACTAGTGTTAGATTGTTTTGTATACACGGTTAAAGGCTTTAGATCTTCATCTATTTTGTCAAGATGAGTCTGCAAAGCTTCTCTCGAGTCTTAGCCAGTAAAACTGTGGTTTTGAAATTAGATCGAGGGATTAGATGGTACAGAATCGGACAGTGGGTTGGTATTTTATAGATTCGAGAGTCGAACAGAGCTGCTTCTGGTCACTTTAGGATAGGAACTCTAAACATTAGGTCTGAGTTGGAATAAGATTTGAGTTTCGAATGGCGAGATATAGCTCTTGAGACTGTCTCCATGTGGTGTTAGAAGTGGCAAGAGATGGTGTAGTCAAGAGAAAGAAAAGGCAACGAGGAACCCAATCCTGTTGAAGTCCAGTATCTTATTCATATTGAACTCACCAGGGTGAACTTGAGCTTGACTTTAAATGGGGGGATAATATGAAATCAAAATTTGGGATTGAAAAAAACAGTATCAGAAGAGAGAGATGGCTTGGTGATTCAAATGCTGAAAGTGCTGATTAGTAATTTTAAAGAACCAGCCTCGGCGAAGCAATTTTCTTGGATTCTGGTAGTTGTGAAGACGTGTTTGCAACTACGCAACCTTGTACGTACAGTGGTAATCTCCCTTTAATTACCTGTTATTTTTTACCGTTCCCCACATTCAAAATCAAAGTTGAAGGACATTTGAGTATCACGAACGTCGCGTTAGACCTTCAAATATGCGGCGATGATAGATTTATTAGTTAGTTGGAGTTGGTAAGCACCCACGATCCAATCACAGTGAGGTTTCACTCCAACCCCAGAAGTAACCTCCACAAGGCTTAACGAGGCCACCTGCATTCCTCCACAACCCAGCCTCAAAGCTCACCTTTCCCATCCATACAGAAGTCTTCCTCCACCATCCGTGCAACACAAACGAACCTCCTCCGTTTCAAATTTCGAAGGATTCACAACTCGCTATATTCTCCACGCCAAGACTTCAACTCTAACACGTACAACTGCTGTGCCGTATGCACTGCCTGGGCGCGCAAGGCAGATGGGATGCTTCTTAGGCTGTGACTTAGGGGCAATGATTGGTGAGATCTCTAGACGACGTAGGAGTTTGCATGAGGATTTGGTATAAGGTAGGCACCTGTTGGAGTCATAAATTAATGTTGGACTTCTGTTGCTTCTTTTGTCTTGCTTTGCGTGAACTCTTTACTTTCGTTTTGCGGTCTCAAGCTCTCTCCTCTCCCCCATAAACTTATTGCATACCACTTTCCACCTCTCTCCGCACCCTCAATTTCTCCACGATGTTCTGGCTCTCCTTTAATCGCAATAGAGATGGCCAAATAACCTCTGACTACGGGTCGCACATCTCCGGTTTCCGTTCCTACGCAACAAAGTGGGATCGCTCTGACGGGCCTGCATTCATACGGAGATGTGTTTGTTTCTTCGCATTGGGTTTGCATATTGTAATGAATGTCATGACTATCGCAAGTCACGGGGGCGTGGTGAGGATTGTGCTGGGTGTGTTGTTTAGTGTTTTGAATATACTTTGTATTGCGTTTAGTTTGTGGAAGTTAGGTACGTCTTGCATATATGAGGCAAAGGGGTGTTAAATTTGGAACGAGAGAGGGAGAAAGGCAGGATAACTAATAGGAATAATAGATGTCATGCGAGGAACAAGATTATTCTACAAACGAATGTAAATCCCCTCCCAAAAACCCAGCTCTAACAACCTACACCTCATGATTCTAACGCATCCCAGCTACACACGCACCCACTTCGACTACCTAATCCTCTTCATCACCCTCTCATTCTCCCTCCTTTTCGCACTTCTCATGTACGGCCGTATCGTACACAAATCTAGTTCGTTCCCCTTCTCACTGTCCCTGTACACCAACTCCTTATCTTAGTATTCCTTGTTACTTGGACTGGAGTTTAACGTTGATTAATAGAATACATCTATATCGAAGCCACCTGGCCCTGCATAGTCATTACAGACATCATATGTTTTGTTGGCGGCTGGTATGCGACCCAAGAAGAGGAGGAGTATCTGTTGGTAAGGTACAGGGGCTAATGTCTAGGTAGGGTTGCTACGTGGGGAGATGCAGGGAGCGAAGCTTTGTGAGCTTCTATATCTTATCAAGAATTGGAATAGGGGAAGCGGATTCCGCATAAAAAATTTTTGGAAAAGCGATTTTGAAGAGAGATAAAATGAGGTTTCAAGGCTTAGGGAAAATGCACAGTGGATCATGAGCTTGGGATATATATAGGGACAATGGATCCCCAAATGGATTTGTTTCGTAAGAATTGGTGATCCGCGAGAGTGAATATTGTGGGGGATATGGCGTTAAAGGGCGAGACGGGGTGGAGGGAGGAGGGATTTAAGCATCTGCTTGAGAAATGCCCCTAATATCAATATCACCTTATCCTACCGCTAGCTTCATACAATAGCTCAGTACGTCACCCAACTTAAAGGTCATTCAACCAACGTCCCAGCGGCTCAGTTACAGCCTCACCTTTCCAAGTCCTACTCCAACGTCAACACCCCCTTACAAACCAAATGCCCTTATTAGCAATAACTCATCTGTTTCCCCTATATCAGTAGTTCCCTTAAATTCACCCTGTCTCGAGAAAATAACAACAGGGATTTGGAATTCATACCAACCAAATTCTCCCCTCCGATCAAACTCCAAACTCTAGTACTTAAAGACATCAACGTCCATGTAGTGGGAATATAGCGAGAGAATATAGTGTGAATGAAAGGCGACGAAGTAGCTGTGCTTTCAACCCTCGCCCATTTCGCGTCGGGATGACAGTGGTGTGAAGCATTCAGATCCCACAGCAGGGAAATTTTACGATGAAGATAAGGTAGAGAGAGCTACAGTGGGAGATTGAAAAAAGAGCGTGTCATATTCTTCGCTTAGGAGTGGATGAATATTCGAGAAAGCCGGGAAGGGTTGAAAAATGAATATGGGGCCTCAGGAGGAGCACAAAGGGACATGCTGCTAATTAGCACCTAATGAAGCAACGTCCCGGCGTATGGTCGCAACACGCGAGAAATCCATGTGAAGTTCTGTGAAATACAAAATACGAGAAAGGGGTGTGCAGGTGAACTTGTACCCCCACCACAAATACAAACTTTTCTCTGATCTACCCTTTCCTCATCCAGAGCAAGAGCTTAGAAGCTCACTCAATATGTGTACGTGAAATGTATGTACAAACCCCCCCCCCCCCCCACCATTCCCCTAGTTGTGCTGTTCGTCCGCAATTTCATGTCACCTTATGAGCCATGCAAATATAATACAATGACTGCCCCTTCGACTCCATCCCTAATGTGTAACTGCAATGTGCCTGCCAAATTTCAAAGAAGTGTACTCATCTTCCTTCGCTCAAAAAACCATCAGACGCCGTAGAAATGCTATCAACCATTATTTATCTTATGGCAACACCGCAGGAAACAAATCCAGTCCAGGCTTAAATTCCGTCTGCTCAACTCAACCTGAACTACAGCGCCCATTAAAATGTAGTGCAGCCACTCATTAGCTAGAAATTACGACCGCTCGGTCGAGAATGAATTTCGTTGATCCCTCCTCCTTGCCAATAATATGTGCAAACTCCAGGGGGGTTCTTTAAAATCGACATGTAATGTCGATATGCTACAGAGGTAGAACCTAGTGTCTTTTATCCCTTTTACCATTCGTGATAGAGTTTTCCGCAGTTCTCGCACGATCTTTCTCCAATAGCAAGCTCAGTTGGCTCTTGCTTCTACTCATCGATCCGGGAGGTTCGAAAGTGGATGAAGCCAGCACAGGTTGTACTGCTCTCTTTGCAAATATATCTGACCGGCTTCGCTCGCCTAGATCCCGGCCTTTGCCCTTATCAAGGGTTGACGAGGAAGAGAGAGACCTTGATGCTTCAACAGTTGGACTGGTTTCATTCTGGACTGCGTTATGTCCAGTTGCAGCTGCAAGTGTAGGTGCCAGGCTGGCAGTGCTTTTGGAAACCCGAATGGCACCCATCTCCCGGTCTTTTTCTCCATCAGACCGTGATCGGAGGGACTTATGCAGAACCTGTGATCGCTCGTTCCGTACATTTTGGGTCTCCTTCGGTTCTTCAGTACTGTCGGAGCCACTTGGCGTTTCTTCCTGCTTCTTGTCAGACGCGAAGGTCACCACTGGTGCTTGCTTATCCTGTAGCGGCTGAGGTCTTTGAGATGGTCCTGGCGAGGCATCGGGCGAAGGCTCCTCTGTGGCTTTCTGACTCCGTCGGGCAGCTGGCTTACGTGGTGAGGGGGTACCTTTCGAGGATGACTGGCCCTTCGCCTGGGTTGCAGGCGAGCGAAGCGTAGGAGAAAAGTTTTCCTGGAACTTAGATGGGGTGGTCTGCTTTATTCGTGCTGTCGTGACTCCCGATATCGATGGAGGTGTCTTCTGCAAGGGCGATTGCATCGATCCTCCGGAATCCGTAATCCTGCCGCTTTCCGTGGATGACTGCGAAGTCTGCGAGGCTTGCGAGTTCTGGCGGCGAACGATGACGGGTCTCTTCTTTTTTGCCCCACTCGAAGCGACGAAGCCTGTCTTCTTCCGAGGTCCTGCGCCGGCTACCTTCCTCTCAGGCCTTGTATTTTCGCCCTCGGGTGAAGGGGGTTGTACTACAACATGTGAATTTGAGCCGACGGAAGAATCTGGTTCGGTCTCTTTTTCGGACTCGTGGGGTGAAATGAAACGAGCTGTTGGACGTGGTCCATTGTTGGAGGGACCCCGCGTCTTCTTCAGAATTGGAGGTGGCATAGCTGTCGGTGGTCGAGACGCTGACGAGGAAGAGGTAGTGCTTGGTCTACTTTGGCCTGGCAAGTGGAGAGTTGAAGCGCTTGCGGCACCAGGGGCATGCCGTGTGTTTCTCTTCTATGTCCAAAATTCAGTACTGCATGAGATGCACCAGTTGGAGGTAATGCGTACCAATGGCGGCGTTCCTTCATCACGATTTGGAGGTCCTCGAAGTGGTACAAAGGTCTCCCCATCGGAAATCTGAGAGAATAGACGAGCAACTGTCGCACCATCCAGCTCTCGCGAACGACTACCCCATATGCGCCACCAGTAGTTCTCTAAACGCTCGGCGGTAGGGTCGAGGAGTCTCCGCTTCGTAGTTGTATATACTACTAGGTATCAGAATTGAAGTAACCCCCCATCAAGATAGTCCTTTACCTTTCCAAAAACGAGCAATCTGCTCTGGCTCTAGTGGTGCTTCATCAGATCTCTCGATGCTGGGTGCAATCTGGGGTGAGTTGACCACAATGCCTACATTGATAAGCAACCTCTCCTTGAATGAAAAGTGATCAAACGACGCACCTTTTGGCAGGATCATAGCCATCCTCCTAGCGACGCCAAAGCGTCCCTGTCGACTTTGGCAGCAACTCTTTCAAGGCAGGCAAGCCCACCTGGAAAGGCGCTGCGTCAAAGTTCTCTTGATGGAAAAGGAAACCGCATCCGAAGAGGCTTCCAGGTTGGAGATTCGAAGGGTACGAGCGATTTGGTTGTGGTTGCCAAGCGTCAGGTTGAGAGAGTCAGATCTGTTAATAGCCTAGCATCAATGGTTCCGGCTGTCTTCCGGCCTGAGTGCTGTTTCTCTTTAATCTTTCAACAAATATAATGATGTGCGTCTTCTGCTCTTGAAAATCTCGTGTGGTTCGAAGTTCCAGTTGCCAATATCGCTCCACTCCGACTGGAGATGCAATTCACGAAATGCAGGTACCTTGTTGAATGTCTCTCGGATTTGGAAGTGACGTTCCTTTGGGGGCGCCTACTGACGGACTCCGGGAAGATAGTGCGAGGTTTAGTTTTGGTACTGGGTAACTAGTTAGTAACGACCTGACCGCGTGTACCTCAGGGTAATAGAGCATTGAATATGGGATGGCAGCTTCCATGAGGGGAAGTTGACGGACAGCTGGCTTACAGAATTAAGGAGTGTGCAGGTCAAGGGCTGACAAGCGGTGGCTGCCAAAGCAGACCAATAGGTTTTGCTGTAAGGGCGCGGTGTTGCAAGTGGTGAGGAAATTCTGGTGACAGCAGCTTGGAGGCGTGGATGGTGACAGTGAACTTTTTCTAGGTACAAAGCAAGCGCTCTACCGGGAGTGGGAGCCATCGCCCAGAAGAGCTAGTATCCAGAGCTTTGAGACGAACCGGGGTTCCAGGCCCTTGAGTACAGGGGACGCTGGCTTGCATGGGCGTCGGCACCTTGATGCGACAAAAGCTGTCCACCTCTGGCCTGTGATTACAAAATGATGCCTCCGTCCTCCTCAAAAAGTATCTCTCCCTCCTCTCTTCCTAGCCCTAGTAAAGTGTTTGTAGTTTCAGGTGTAAACGACAAAGGATGATCGCCTTTACAGATTCGTGCTTTCTGCTGCGGGCGAGGTTGCCTTATGCTGAACTAGTCCTGTTGCACATGTAACTGTACATCTGCTGGTGCCGTGCTCTATCTGTACCTTGCTCGCGGAACCCGGGAATACTTCCATATACTGCCCTTCGAAGCATTTCAAAATTTATAAGTTTGGGCGATCTTCAGCTTGCTTGTCTTGTGATAGATCTAATGCTCTCCCGAACATTTCTGGAAGTTCTGTCAGACCACCAAAGTCGTCTTTGAACTCTTACATGAAGTATTATATCCGCACATATACACCCCTAGCATGCTCGTCCTTATATTAGGGAGATCAGGTCGCGGCTTGCATGCATATACAGCACAGCTGCATCATTGCCGATGCTCACATATGATATCTGTCGATTCATCCGACCGTCTCCTTCGGCTTGCCAACCGCAACTCGTTGACTCTTTAGGTTCTGCTCTCACCGCTCTCTCAACCTTTGGTCCTTTGCCATCCCCTTCGCTAGAACCATCGGCTGAACCACCAATGCCTCAGCAAAACCCCAAGGACGGACCTTCTTGACGGATCACACGCTCAAAGCAATATGCACGGCTCTCCTCAACCTCATCCTATTTGCGCTGGTCCGCGACGGAGCGGCGAATTGGCATCCTTTCCAGAAGAAGTGCGAGACAATTCCATTAATCCCATCCTATCCCTTTCGATAGTCGCCAGGAAAGCGTAACGATATCCGGGCTTTTGGGGGCTGAGAAGAGCGATTGAGTCGTAACTCTTCCCCCCTCCCTAAGTGAGCTGCTGACCTTGAGCTTGAGCTCCCTTGTCCTTAAGCCTTTCAGGGGATGCTGGAGAGATGTCCGGGTCATGTCCGTTGAAGCGCAGCAATGTGAGCGTCGTGTGACACTCGGGACCGTGGCAGAATAACCGGATGCTATTCATTGGAATGCACATTCGTTATTCATAACTATCTCTGCCTTGGGCTTTTCTGAGCCGTCTCTTGGGACTCGGGCTTGAAATTACTCAATGAAAGTTTGGTAACCAGAAGCAAACCGGAGAGAATGCCAGGACTGCGACAACCACCCAAATTCGTCACGATGCATCAAGTTCCAGGTACAACATAACCAAACTGATACTCCTCAAGTTTATTTTATGATTCGCTTCTCATTACATCTCCTCTCTAAATTCCAAACGCAATCCTGGTACCAATTACATACAAACAATTTTCTTCACCACACACCTGCCTCCAGCCTGCATCTTTCTCTCGTCATCTGATCACGACCCCCCAATCCCAAGCTATTACAGCCCATTAAAGCCGCCAATAGCCTCATCCGCGAACTAAACACCAGAAACCTTCTAGAATGTTGACCCCCCCCCTCCCTTCCCCCACGCCTCTGATCCACCACTAAATCCCATTCCGACCCCACGTTTCCCCTGCAGGCGGCTAACGTTCCGAGACACCAAGATGAACATAGCAAGCTTGCTCATGGATCCGAAATTTTGATATCAAAAAATAAGTCAAAAGGAAGCATTTCCGGTCACGCACTAGATCCCACGGACTCCGAACACCGATGGATTCGGAATACCTCGTAGACAATGTGGACAGGGAGGGTTTTTGAAATTCTAGGAAGGAACTTCCTTTTTGGTAAGTATTTCTCCATACTTTTTCCGATAAAAGGGAGGAATCTTCCTTGCGGAAGGGTCTTCCCTAGGCACGTTACTGCATCAACACAACTGATTCATGGGATTCTGGATACCCAATGAGGGCTGCCCCTTCGTTAAGGGAAGCTCTTGCAGATTCACGGCAATGCAAGCACGAGAGTCAGCGTGACCTCCTTTCTGAAACATTCCTAGCCTTATGGACCGGGAGGTGAGGCTTGAGAAACAAGAAAGCCATGAAGGGAGGAAAACCCCCACGATGGGAAAACCAACATTTAGAAGTTCACACCACACAAACTCAACCACACTCGTGTTAAAGTCACAAACTTAACGAGACAAGATTACATCTGATAAGGTTTGATAAACAGCCGCCAGAAATTTACCGCTCCGGCAGTTTCAATTCACTACTGCACGCACGTGGTTGACAGATGAGCTATCAGTTGTCAGTTATCACGTTTGTTGAGGTTTCGTGTACCAAAATGAAACGAGATGCGGTGTTGCACTGAAAACATTCTTCAATTTCCCTCTTCCTGAGAGCAACAAAGGATGATCAATTGATGAGGTGATGTCCTCACCGCCCCCTCCTTAGATATTCTCCACATCTCAAGTCTTAAGCGGGGCATCAAAGTATCTGATTCATAAACCTCAAGGATTCGGTTTCTCCAAGACTCAACCTCCAAACACATCGGCCTTCATGATATCTACTCAGGTGCTCTCACTTTGAACTTCCAATTTCAAGCCAAATCATCCGAGAAAATTACTCATAAATCTCAAGTATTAGAATCTCCCAAGACTCGAGACTCAGGACTCAAGACTCAAGACTCAAACACGTCAGGTAGTTGCCGACAACTCCTTTGAAGTGCTTCCGATTTGAATATCTCAAGATTCAATCAAAAAATTAGACAGCCGCCAGCTCTCAGGTGCTTTCACTGTAGTCATGAACCTCGAGGCCAGCGTAGGTGATCACGGACACCGATTCATAAACCTCGAGGATTTCAAACCTGTAGGAGTCAAGAACCAAAACACGTTGGGCAGCAACGGTCAATATCAGAAATCTACAGTGGTCCAGACCCTCCGACCCTCCGACCCTCAGATTTTCATTAACAATTTATATCCCGCAAAAGTGGATCTTGTACGACATCAAACTAGTTATCCAGCCTTGTCTATTTCCTGCCCGTTTGAATTTTGAGTTAATTAGGTGGTAAGGTGGGGCCTGTCAGCGCCAGAAACGAAACTGGTTTCCGAAGTATCGGTGGAGTACTGAACGTTATGATTTATAAAAGTGGAGATGATTTTGCAAGGTGCCCACAAGTGGAGACGAAGGATTTAAGCTTGGGAAGGTTCGAGATGCAAGGACGTCACGGTACAAGGAGAGCTTCCTGCGTGATTATCTGGGGTGAAATTACGATGAGCTTCAACCAAAGATTGTAGGTAAAAATTTCAAGAAGAATTCAGTATTTAAATTAACTTCATGTCCGTATGCACACTTTTAAAGAAACGTAATTAGTCCTGTGTTGGATTATGCGATCAATCGCTGAAGTACTGTCTCGCTGATGGCTGCCTTGCCCCACTCCCTACTCGAGGAATCAATGGAAGATTCGTTCGTTCACTTGAATAACGCCTTCTATGGTTCGTACATGCGATGTGACGTGATGTATCTATATTACGATGGCCCCGAAGTAGAGAGCCTATGTGAGGGTGTAGCCGCCGTCTACTCGGAGATCTGGAAGTGGAAATGTGAATTGAAGTCATTTTGTAAGGTAGATGGGGAAGACAAACCTGCTCCTGTAACATATCCTGATGCATCAGATGATAAAAAGGTAACTGCACCCATCAAATCTTCCGGGTTGCCCATCTTTCCTTGGGGGATTAAAGATGTCCATTGCTTTTTGAGATCTGGGTTATCATCGAGAATCTTCTTGGTCCTGTCCCCGTAATTAGTACTGTTTTGATAGAACAAATTCGGGTGGGGCACGGAATATACTTACAATGCAGTCAGCATATAACCAGGCGAAATACAATTAACGCGAATTCCAGCATGCGCCCACTCGACCGCTAAACTCGAGGCCAAATGTCTCACTGCAGCCTTAGCAGCATTATAAGGAGCTTGTGGCTGCGGAACATTCACAATAGCACCCGACATGCTCCCAATAAAGACCATGCTTCCTGGTGCCTTTCTCTCCATCAAGTGCTTAGCAACCGCAATTGCAAATAGATATGTTCCGTCAACGTTGACGCCCCAGAGCTTTCGAACTCGGTCAATTGGGTAGTTGATTGCTTCGAAGTTCTCGGTAAAACCGGCGGATGTAACGAGGTTGTCTATTTTACCATGTTGCTCGATGATTTCGGCGATGGCGGCTTCAACGGATTCTTGGGAAGAGACATCTGCGTAGTGGGCTGTGACTTTAGGGACACTGGAGGCTGTTAGCTCAAGATAATCAATTAGAAAAGGGTGGCGCACTTCTCTGATCCTGGGTTCTCTTTCTTGAATTCCTCCATTAGTTGAACAGCTTGCTTCTCTGCTTCCTCCTCTATTCTAATGAGCATATACTACTGAATATGATGACAGTGACGTACTGTTTAGATCAACGATAGCAACATCTGCACCACTGATAACCATAGCTTGACTCATGACAAGTCCTAAACCTCTAGCACCACCAGTAACTACACCGACTCTTCCCTCAAGAGAGAACGAAGCCAGCGTACGTCTAAAATGCATACCACCTCTACCCTGAACTGGCGCACTAGTTGGCAAGTCTTTCTCCTCTGGGTACTCTACTTGCACAGACGAATCTGTTCTAGCAAAGGAACCCTCATGGCCGTCTTGATTTTCGGGTATTTTCTCCTCTTTTCGGAATTTGGAGGTTGTTTGGAATGATCTCTGGGCGACGATAGGAGTGATGCGAGTTGCGACTGGGGGAACAGCCATTGCAACCCGAGCTGTGTGTCGAACCAATTGAGTGCGGAACATTGTGAATAGACAGGAATACTCAAAGACAAATGGAGAAGAAAGGGTACGAAAAGACGAGGAAAGGTGAATTGAAGGAATCAAGGGCTCAGTGGCAATTGATTGATAACAAAGCGCTATTGGATAGTCGGACTGGGCTTTATAGAGAAGTAGAAGCTGTATTGTGAAAGTGGGGCGGTGATTGAGACAGTTGAAGGTCTTGGTTAAGAAATTTGCGTATGAACCTTCGTGGAGGTTTCCTCTGCTCAGGAGACCCAAAATTTTAGCTTGACACTGAGGTCATGCCGCGTTCGCTGGCGCAGATCGCTTACTTCACTTCACGATAGTTGACACTGCTCGGAGGTTCTGGCACAAAGTCGCGCATTTCTCCCACGCTTTCTCAGCATGCTGCAGGAGGGAGCGGTGGACATTGTGCGGAGGGGAGCACATTAGAATCATGCGATTGACTTGGTGAGTGTTGCGTGCGATGCGCGATGAATTTCCTTTTCGCGATGTGAGTGAAGCAAGAAAATGCTTGGTGGGCGTGTTACATCGGATTTGGAGCGGCACCGCACGAAACCTCGATGCGGTGCTGATGTGAACGACGGCCCTCGAGACGAGGATCACTTCTCGCTTTGTGAATGAGCAACAACTAATTAACAACTATGAAAGTCATTATATAGCCTAAGGCATGAATCTACTTCATAAAGTTGCACAAAATCATATTTCAGCCTTCATATATGTCTCATAATTCAGGCACCTAGAAGCCGTTCCACAAATATCTCAAATCAGCTAGTGTGTTTTGGCTTCATCCTTTGAGGCTTTGAACTTCTTGGCACTCGCCACCCCTCAAGCTGAACAGGCAACGGAGCAGGTCTTCAACGTCAGCACGCAATACCTTCATCAACACCATCAACTTCATCAGATTACAACCACAACAACTACGATCGGGCGTTTGTCCCACTAACCCCACCAAAATGTATTTCTCGCAGGTAGCTGCTGCTGCGGCAGTCGCCCACATTGCCAACGCAATCCTCCTCCCTCCAACCATCTCATCCTCGGATAGCGATATCATCAACACCCTACCATTCGAAGATGCCATTACTGCCGATGGTCGAGACCTCACAATCGCTTGTCCCGGTTGCCCTGTCGCTGTAAAGGACCTTCAGGGCAATGTACAAATCGCAAACGTGGAGAGCAAGTTACGACTAAACTTCTCCGTGGCTCACGGAGATCTCGACCGACTCATGTTAAATGGTCTTCAAATCTATCCCATCGACCCCCAATCTGCGTCGTTTATGGAACCGTTGGTGGCAGATCAGCTCGTCGAGGCTCAGGACAAGACCTGGACTCTTGCATCAGAGCCGAAGTTGGGATATTCTCTCAATGTAAAGCACCCAGCTCAATCCGAGCAGGATCAACTCGGCCTTGTCACTGTCCACCTCGAAATTGTCGAGGTTGCCGGCAGGTTCCTCGATGGCATCCCAACTATCGACCTCAAGTTGTTGGAGACACCATCTGGAAAGATTATGCTAGGAGAGACTGAGATCACAGCAGCAAAGAGTTCCACACCCACACCAAAGGAGGGTGATCAGGAATGCACAACCATGATTTGCAAGTGGAGAGCTATCCTTGCTGACAAGCTGTCCAAGGTCAAGGGATGTGCTGGTAAGATGCGTCCTCACCCAACAGCTGCTGTTGAGGAGAAACCAAAACACCACGGTCACCACGGTCGTCCCCATGGCCGCCCTCATCCACATGGAGGCCACCGACCATTCCGTCATCACCGCCACAGACATACTATTGCCCGTTTCCTCAGAAATATTGCAGTCCATGTTCTCATCCCAATCTTTATCGGCATTGCTGTTGGTATTACCGCTAGCCTTGTTGGAATGGTTGTTGGTAACATCATCGTCTTTGTCTGGCGTGCTCTCTTCCGCCGCAACAGCGCCCAGTACACCAGAGTCCAAACTGACGAGATTGTCATCATTGAGGAAACAGATGATGAAACCAAGGGTTTCCTCGTACACCAAGGCCCCCCACCAGCTTATGTGGATGCTGCGGAGGAAGAGAAGACCGCTGAGTAAATATTGGATATGAAATAATGGCGTTGAATGGATATGGCAGGGAATGGACAATGACGTGAAGGAGCGAATTGGAGTTTTGACGGTAGGGGAGTGGATCTGAATACAAAGCACAGATTGTTCTCTTTTGAATATTGTACTTGTAGCCTAATGGCGGTCAATGAACCAACTCATGGTGGTCTGGTCGCTCGTTTTCTTTATTTTGTTTTTTTGGGAAGTGTAAAGCGATGAATTTCAAGATATCTTATAGCTAGAGCAGCTTTGACATTTCAATCTAAAGGCCATTTCCATTCTCATAATGCTCTTTTCTATTTGTGATTCTCAAGTATGATTATAATTCGCAAATAAGAACTCTTTAATCGTCAAGATGGCGTATGCCGGAACTTCAAGCTTCCAGTGATCAGTCTTCTCACTTGTTTATTTCACCTACGCAAATATTTGAGCAGAGAACAAAGTATGTAATGCGAGTTTAACACCCTCCTAGTATATAGATTTAGGTCTTTAAAGCGCATCCTCACTTGTGTTTACAGCTATAGTCATTGGTTCGGTATTAGGATTACTTAGAAGTGCCCTATTCGACCTATCTTATGGACCCTTCAAGGTCACATGTATACTGTCACCAAACAGCTGGAATTCTCAGAAAACGAAGGCATTGACATGCTAGTTTGTTCATCCAACCACTTTCACCCCTTGCGAAGAATTCTTTCCCCCTTTAACTCAAATATGTAGACTTCTACTCCCTCTTCCGCACGGTATATAGAAATAGCCTCAGCACCCCTTTAAACACTTTAGCTCCGTTCATAAATGTCATATCCCAAATTCTGTATTGCTCATCCCGAGCTATCTCTTAGTAGCGAGCGATTACGAGTCATCTCGGCTATATTATAATGGGTAGGTGGGTTGAGTGTGGCAATTTGGGATCAGGAATGTGCACAATGGGCAAGGCGATATATTAGAAGAACCATGGACGCTACCAGTATTCGGAGCCTCGCCTCGCCATGAGCACAGGGCCTTTCATGCCTTGGACATCATTTAAAAGACATTTTATTGTTGTGAAATATTCAAGGAGATCCCGTCGATGCTCTATTAGCAAAAAGTAGGCGCTTGTTGGATAGTTTATCGCCAAGTTGTTGAAACTTTCGAGTAATCTAGGGGAAATGGGGTTTAGGATAAGAAATTCAGCGCCACAAAAGAGGGCCGAAACGGAGAGCAGGGGATTTGAGGAAACCCGTTTGATTGGCAAGTGATTATGCATTGTTGAGGTAAATAACGGCCATGTCAGAGTGTTCTAATTACGAGCAACGCACTGATCTAGCTCATGTATAGTCTACTCAACCTGAACGTTTTGATCACTTTTAGTAATTCAGACCTATTGATGAAAGTGGGGGCTTAGCATATATCTGAGAATTAGTTTTCGGAAATCAGAGCAAAATTCGAGACCTATAGGCCTAGGTTACGTAATAAACCAAGTACTAATATAGGACTGGAGTAAGGAAATCGTGTGTACAACTTTTCTTAACATATGTTCGTTGAAGGGATTAGAATATTTGAAAATTTCGGGTTTTCTCTAGGGATCTTGGAAGAGTGTGGGGCCTGGTAGGATACTAAGAAAAATTCATCATAACAACTGTGTTTTAGCATGAATAGGAGAAATAATTCACCCAAGGAAACCATCATCAACTACCTCTATGAGAAATTATTGCCCCATAGGTCTCTTCGTGCGGTTCGACCTTCAATTGCCATGTACTCATAAAAGGGTTCCATAGTAACCCCTCCCCCTGGGTGTACTAGCATGGAATCATCGACTCTTCACAGAAAATTGCGTTCCTGTTGAAGGGTAGACAATTAGTCTATATTTCAAGTGTTTTACCTTAAAATTTGACATAATATTATTGATTCTATGCTGCGGAAGTGAAGGTACGCAGAGGCCTTCTAGTTTCTATCCCTCAAAGAGGTATGAGTGACCAATTGGGCCGGTTTCATCGTGAAGAAGACGCTTCTAGTTACCGTGTAGGGTCTATATAGTTTGGAAGCTATCTGCCAAGACAGCGTATTCGGCTTATTAACCACCGGATATAATTTCACTTCACAGTAACCGCGTATCAACTTTCAAAATTGTACTGGAAAATATGGATGGGATAATGTATTCATAATTCAGGTCCTAACTACGTAGTGATCGAATATACACAGTACAGTCCAAGCTGCTCCCATAATCCTTCTACCGACTAAAAGGATAGCCAGTAGACCACCTGATCCTGGCCAACAGGTAACACTATGGTCGGCCTGATGCTAATCTGCCAGATGCCAGACCTATGCATACCTATATGAGGGGAGTGATGAATGAACGAGAACAAGAATTACAATGAAGGGGTAGGTGCAAGTGATGTTGGGAAGTTTGCGTGTGTCGCTGATGCTGGTGAGGTGCAACTCGATGCAATGCTGATTTCTGAAATGAAGAAGGAAAAGCCCGACCGAGGTGTGTCGAGTCCACGAGCGAAGCTGGAGCTAGGGCTAGCTAGAGAGGAACCAGCATAACGACGCGGATGTGGATTCCAGACAGATCTAGAAGTGACATCTAGTAGTCGCAAATTCAATTGCCTCTCTCAGCCTATTGACCCTCCTCAACGCGCTTCAGGATACTGGGATCTCATGAACTCGCCCTGAAGAAATTGCGGATTTGACAGCACCCGAATGGACCCCGCTACCATGCCGATTTGGTGGAATGGTTGGCGATAGTGGATGCGGCTCTTCTTGAGTATACTCATCTTCGTATTCATCTTCGTAATACTCCTCACTCTGTGTACCTTGGCTTTGGCTCTGGCTATGGTTCATGGGTGGGGTCTGCTGAGCTTGGTGATGCGTAGCTTGCCGATCTTGTGTGTTTGCCTTCGCCGGAGCCTTGCTTCCTTTCTTTCCCTTACGTCCCTTCATCTTTGCCTTCTCCAAAAGTCTTCTTCTCTCCGCCTCTTGTTTTCGTACACGCCGATCCTTGATTTCATACTGTTTAATTAAAGCCTCGGGTGGTGTGCCAAAAATGCGCTCGTACTCGCAGAATTCACAAATCCACACATCCTCTGCCGCTGGTGGATGGTGATAATTTCGAAATTCTTGCTGCTGGCGTCGCTGACGAGCTGCAATCAAATACTCCTTGCCAGTCCGACGACGATTCTTTTTGGGCGGCGCGGTTTGTGCAGATGGCTGCTTTTGATTGTTCGTACTGTGCTGAGATGCTGCTTGCTTGGATTGAGCACCAGGGACATTGAGACTGGCAGGCATACTTGGGCTCGTCTGAGTAGCATGGGTGCTCATTCGGGCTGCTGGGCTTTGGTGCATGGGCGCTGAAGTTGTTGGTCCAGGCCATGCAGCAGTACCCGGCACTTGTGAATCGCAGGTAAAGGTGAATTGTGTAGAGGCAGTGCCCGATTTTTTCGCAGCTTGTTGTTGAAGTAGGCTAATATTTTCTTGACCTCGAGCAGGTGTGATAGGGCTTTTGTCGGCATTAGCATCGGCGATGGATCGAGATATAATCCCTTGCGATTCAGCTAGAGTATTAAATGGTTAGCGTGATTAATCTTTCGAGAGTGAATACGAGTAAATCCTAAGGAATCTTACAAGCTAAAGGCCATTGAGGTGGCCGTTGTTTAGCTCCCCTGCCATTTCCCCAGTTGGCCGAGTCGGATAGAGTTCTCAGGGGGCTCCTGCCATTACGCATACGACCATAACGACCTCTACCTGGTCCAGAAATCCCCTGTGATACAGCACCTGGACTGTGATAAGTGACACTGCTAACATCCTCTACCAGATCATCAGGACCAGAAATTCCCATACCAGCTAAATCATTAGACAAATGACCATTTAGACTCGAGTCACCAGGGGTTGGGATCTTCCTTTTCTTCTTATTGTTAGTATTTTCGAAGGAATCATAGCCATCCGCTGATGAAGCCGTTGAACCAGGCGGTTGAGGATTTGGGTTCTTCGAATCAGGCTTCTGAACATAGCGATAGGATCGGCCAGTAGCAGTTTCCGACTGTCTAGAATAGATCCGACTTCGAAATGCAGCTTCATCGTCTTCGCTATCGAGTTCTTCTCCATTTTTCCTCGTAATATAACCTCGCTCCATTTCCTCAGCTCTCTCCCTCTCACTTGGATGTGATGCTTCTGCAACTCCATTTGTCACAACATCTTCTCGGAGGTTGTATGGGTGATAGAATAAAGGGGTGGTAATCTTCGGGGCTGGGGGATATTTGATCGATTCAGCTACATCTGGAGAGAGTCGTTCACGCAGTCTTCGCTTTGGCAAGGGGCGAATTGGTCGTTCTGGATATGGAGAAGAGGCATCCGGAGACATGTCTCGTGGTGATTCGGGAGAGTAACCTGTAGCCAGAGAAATAAAATGTCAGTTGGTGCAAGTATAGGGAAATGAGGTGTCTTTGTGAATGGAATCATGAATGTATTTTGTGGTAGATCTGTCTTTGATGTGGCGGAGGTGGGATTAGATGAGAAGTCGATTGCGTACCCATCACTGACGTGGACATGGCAGGAATGCCCGTCAACAAAGTCTACACCTCCTTCCAATGCTCCTAATGCAGAATGATAGAAAGATTTCGGGTGCAGGCCCTGCCCCAGATAGATTCAAAGTTGCTCTGCCCCCCTATCTTTTGCTAGAAATTAACACATCAGCCTAGTTCCCTGCAAATCCAGGCCCCTAAATCTTCCATCTCATATTCCCTCAAGAACATATGTTGGCAAGCCATCAGCCAGCCAAGCAGTCCAGTCGTTGGGCGAAGGGTTTATTCAAAAACGTACACTTCTCTGATTGCTCAGCACACTCCCAGATGGACTCGCCCACGGCCGGTGCGTCGAAAGGTGTAGAGTTGAGACAGGCAAATTAAGAGATGGTATCCAAGATAGGGGTGTCAATGGCCACGAAAGAGAGCAAAATCGGCAATTTTGAGGGTATTGATTGTGGTTGATGCAGTGTGGTTGTGCCATATGCCAGCAGTTGATTTATGGACTGCCAAGACACTAAAGTCTACGAAGCCTGATGCCTGATATGAAGCCCTAAAAGTAAGGCACTATGAGAAATCTAATAGGACGAATGACTAAGGACCGTGAGCGGGGAGACAAAGGGTGGATTTGGCCGATTCGAAGCTGCCGCTGCTCTCGTCTGCGAACTTATTATTTCTCCCAGGACCCTTTTCTTCATCCGCCACGATCATGATCCCCCAAAGCTCGCCCGTCTCTTGTTTGCAGGTCGCGGATCAGTTGTCGTCACTCTAGGCTTTCGAATTTTCTTTCTCGCTCAATTCGAAGCTCTCTTGTCTCGCAGTCCTCGAAGATTCGCCGTTGCGGCGATCGAAGCTCCTCTCGAGTTGAGTCCACACTGGACCACCCTCCTCAATTCACACACCCTACACGCGCTCTCACTTCGAAATTACATATAAATTGAACGTTCAAATCAAAAGCAAATTCCCCACCCCACAATTCGATCGAGAATGGATGCATCTCGTCGTTCCTCAAGGGCTGCTCGGGCGAGCCAACCTCTCCAATCGATTTCACATCATTCTTCTGCCTCTTCGAATTCGTCTAGCCGCGCAGATAGAGCTACTCGATCACATAATAAGACAGAATCACCGCGAAAATCAACACCTTCGGGCTCACTCTCGTCGGAGCCACCAGACGATGCGATTGCGACCCCCGCGGAGGACACCATTCAAACACGGCGAAAGCGCGGTCGCGCCGATGAAAGAGAGAAATCTTCAAAGGCACAGATTGTTCAACCCGAAATCACAAACGGCACAGATGAGAATGGAGAGGATGATGAGGCAGTCCGATGCATTTGTGGGTTCGACGAATACCCAGGCCCTCCACAGCTTGGCGACGAAGACAGCAAGAATGGCATAAAGGACGGAATCGAAGAACCCATCATTTCTGTCGCAGATATAACGGAAGATGGGGCTGGTTTCTTTTTACAATGCGACGTGTGCAAGGTCTGGCAACACGGGTACTGTGTCGGGATTATGAACGAAGATATGAGCCCCGAAGAATACTTCTGCGAAGAATGCCGGAAAGACCTCCATAAAATCTTCACGGCTCCGAATGGGTACGTTTTTCGCAATTGCTCCAGAAATCACAACCTCCTTGCTATTTCATCCGACTGTCAGCGCGACGCGAGAAGGTGGCGCAGATCAAGTCTCACAAGGCTGGCTGCTTCAGATCCATTGCGACGCCAATCCATGAACTCTCCTCGTTATAAAATTACATGTTCAAATCGCTAATATGCAGGCACGCAGTCAACGGTATTCTCATTACCTCCCACTATATCAGAGCCTTTCTCGCACTACCTCTCGAGCTGCCTCCTTTTCCAAAGATGGCACTCGGTCCCCTAGAGGCAGCAAAAGCGGACGTCCTTCTTCTAGCCTCCAAAGCGCAAAACGACGATCTACAATGAACAGTCGTGATGCCGCCTATGATGAGGAGGAACAATTGCGACGGGCAATAGAAGCCAGCAAAGGGGAGAAGAGTGGTGAAAGTACAGATGGAGGGACTCGGCGAGGAAAGAGAGCCCGTAGCGAAAGCGAAGAGTAAGCAGTCTATATTTATATATTATGGATTTCTCAGAGTTTAGAGATTGACCATGGTTTAGGAAACCTGATGGCTCCAAAAGACAAAGAACACTTTCAGCCTCACCCTCTCCCGTACGAGAACCACAGCAAACCACACAAGTTGATTCAGATGATGGCACCAATGGACGACCGGGACCCGCGAAGAAAATCAGAGGCGCTGCCGCTCGAAATCATAGGGAGAAGGAAATGAGAGAAGAACGGGAAAGGATCAGGCAAGAAGCGGCCAGTAAGAGGAAAGGCCGTGCTGAGCGACGGAGGATAGATGGTACGTTTAATAAATCTTCCACAGCCATCGCTTACTTACATGATTCCACAGACTCGGATCCTGCTGAAGAATTACCTCTTGCCACTAGAGCCACAGTGACCAAGGTCACAGAAATTGCTGCTCAACCACTCGATCCACCAACATCATCGCAGGCGGCAACTCCTGACACCCCCCCTACAACACAGCCAACGACATCACATAGAAAAGGTGGAAGACCACCGAATGCAAGGAAAGGAAAGCTAGGAAAGAATCAGTATACAAAAGACCGTGATAATCAGGACGGGGATGATCACTCTCCACATCGCTCACAATCGAGAGATGTTCAAAGAGGCGATGATAATGGCCACGGATCAGGCAACAAAGGCTCAAATAGCGAGGGGAAACCTAGCAAATCGAAAAGCGCGGGAAGCAAAATTTCAATGGGAGATATGAGGAAAAGGGTAGCAGCAATACTCGATTATATCTCAAGAACACAACTCGAACTAGCCGGGGAATCCTTATCCCCGAGCACGACTGATGCAGCGGAGAAGACAATCCGTAGTATCGTAGATGGACTACCAATGATAAAAGTAAATGGTGAGAAGGATCACGAATCAAAATCAGACGAAAATGGAGATCAGTCTAAGAAGGACTTCAAAGATCTCACATGCTTGGAAATGATGGACGTGTTGACCCGGCAATTGGTCAAGTGGCAAAAGGAGTTTGCATGATCATGATATTCGATATTAATATTTAGACATCTTTTGGTACAAACCATATTTTGGGCAATGATGGAGTTTTGACTCGTGTGGTATATGATATGGACGGTTCGGTCTAGGTCTGGTCTGCTGGCTTAGGTACTTGGCTCGGCTCCAGGGGGCGCCGAGGGAAATCTGTGATATAAAGCATATACCCACCCTATTTACAGTTAATCTACCTCGTCAAAGAGTGCTTGGTTACTCGACGGATAATTCGAGGTGTTTTCTTGTTTTCAATTATTACACATAAAGATTCTTCACTTAAGTCAAGAATTGGAGTGCGCATAGCAGTCTTCAAGTCTTTGAACTGCTGTGGGATGCTGGATGCTGATTTATCTTTAAATGGAGGGTGGACTACGTTTTCATCTAACTACTAAGCCTATTCAAGAAGAGCTCAGTTGGGAGGCACTTCCATGATAGTAGTATTCCAATGAAAAGGGAGACATCCGCTAGAGCCTGGCTTTTGTCTAGTTCATAGGACTATCGTCAAGTTGAACATGCTATGTTCATGGTAGATCAAACGAGGAGACGAATCTATTTGAAAATGCAAGGGCTTTTTGCACATCCCACCTTTATAATCTTAGAAATTTCCGTAGTAGATTTAAGTAAAGTTTACCTGAAGTTGAGCTCTTTTGCTGCGTATCGCATCTCTATGATTTCTCAAAATTTGTGGCAGATTCAAGGTAATTCTTGCTTAACCTAGATTCATTACAATCCAAGTTGTCAGTGGGCACTAAGATCATTGTAATGAGGACCTAGGTGAAAGTGTATTTCAAAGTAGTTACAGATAAGGATCCTGATTAGGTTCTGTATATATAGATACATTGTTTAGGTGAATTCCAGGGGGAGTGAAAGTGAGAAATGATGTGGAGGTGAAATGGACTGCATTCTTCAAATGACTCCCACTCGCAGACATACACGGTTCTTTTATTTATTACAAGTTGATTCTACTTTTTACACCCCAACTATTCCTAATCTCAGCAAATTTCCTCCACTCTACATCCTAAACACCCCAAAGTTCGTATCCACAGGCTCATTCTTTCCACCCATCGCAGCATTCAATCCCAGCCCTAGAACTCGTCTTGTATGACTCGGTGGAATAACCCCATCATCCCAAAGTCTCGCACTACTAAAAATAGCCTCACTCTCCCTCTCAATCCTGGCCTTCAACTCCGGATCAACGCTCTTCCCCACTGTCTCCATAACAGCCGCAAGCTGCTCTCCACCCATTACGCCAATCTTAGCATTCGGCCACATCCACAGGAATCTCGGAGAATAAGCACGTCCGCACATACCGTAGTTCCCTGCTCCATTTGAAGCACCAACTACAACGGTGAATTTGGGGACATTAGCACATGCTACTGCTGTTACTAGCTTCGCTCCGTTTTTTGCAATTCCTTCTCTTTCGGCGTCAGTGCCAACCATGAAACCGGAGATGTTTTGGAGAAAGATAAGGGGGATTTTTCGTTGGCAACAAAGTTCGATGAAGTGTGCTCCTTTAAGAGAAGAGGTGCTGAAAAGAATCCCGTTGTTTGCTATTATTCCGACTTTGTGGCCATATATCGACGCGAAGCCTGTGACAAGCGTTCTACCGTAGTCGCGTTTAAATTCGGAAAATTCGCTACCGTCTACTATTCTTGCGATGATTTCGTGGATAGGGAGAGGTCGGCGGAGATTGGTGGATGCTATTCCTACTAGCTCTTCAGGGTCATGTAGTGGCTCCTTGTAGGTTGTTGACAAGGATGTGCCTTTGTGAGGCCAGTTGAGATTGCTAATTGAGCGGCGGGCGAGAACTATGGCATGGGCGTCATCAACGGCGAGGTAGTCTGTCACTCCCGAGACGGAAGTGTGCATTTTCCCTCCTCCTAGGTCTTCGGAAGAGACTACTTCGCCGGTTGCTGCTTTTACTAGAGGTGGACCAGCCAGGAAGATATGCCCTTGACCGTCAACTATTATGCTTTCGTCGGACATTGCTGGGACGTAGGCTCCACCTGCTGTGCATGGCCCCATGACTACAGCGATTTGGGGTATTCCCATAGAGCTCATTCGAGCTTGGTTGAAGAATATCCGACCGAAATGGTCTCGATCAGGAAATACGTCTGCTTGATGTGGTAGATTTGCTCCACCGGAATCGACCAAATAGACACATCTATAGCCGTCAGTTATTAGTAATATATAAGATATTGTTCAAAGATCGTATCTATACTTGGGTAATAAAAGCGTGATTAGTAAACAATTGGATTCCATGCAATTTAAAAGCACTAGCCCTCAACATCAAATACAGAACATTTCCCTTCGGCAAACAGCATATAGAACGAACATTTTCGGCTTACGGTAGGTTATTCTCTTGAGCAATTGTCTGTGCTCTCAGATGTTTCTTCACTGTAATAGGATAATATGTCCCACCTTTCACTGTCGAGTCGTTTGCAACAATCATGCAAGTAATGCCCTCGATAACTCCAACACCAGTAATAATACCTCCCGCTGGTACCTCTGCCTCGGGATATACTTCGTAACCAGCAAAGGTTGAAAGCTCTAGGAAGGAGGTGCCAGGGTCGATCAATGCCGATACTCGATCTCGTGGCAACATCTTCTTTCTAGCAATGTGCTTCTCCCTTGCTTTTGGTGGTCCTCCTTGATGTATCTTCTTCGTCAATTCCTCGAGTCGCACCATCACCTCCGCCATTTGCCGAACATTTTCCTTGTATTCTTCCGAGGAAGTATCGATAGCTGTTGGAAGAATTGATATAGCATTCGCCTGGTTGGAAGTGCAATGTGTCGCTACTCCTCGAGATGCTATTCGGAAAGGGAGGGTGAAAGATGAGGGGTAAGCATTTGGTATCCGCCGTGATAGTCCCAGGGCTGTTCGTGAAGCTCGAAGTGTAGACATTGTATATTATGGCTTGAAAGTGCCTCAGCTGCAACGCCAGAAGAAATATCTCTACTTGGACTTTAAGGTAGAGAGCATGTTGACATTGAAATCAAAGAAGGTACGGCCAGTTACGGCTTAAAGCAGGGGTTCTCGGCTTCCCCAGATGTGGGGTCCTATTCAAACAGGGGTTGATCGGAGCTACCCTTGCTGCCCTTAAGCCGCATGCAAGGCCTCGGTCTTCTTTTTAAAGACAGTCATGTAAACCAAACCACCAGCATCTGTAAGATTCTTTGAAAATGGCGACGGCACGATGTCTACGATCACTCGCAATACGCCCAATTCTACCACTTCGGATTACTCCTCGAGACTGCATATCGATCTCACAACGTAGGAATGCCTCTTCGAAACATCCAAAGGGATTCGAACCACCGTCACAAGACGACCTCGCTGAGCTTCGAGAAAGAGTACAAGAGTTTACAAGACGAGAAATAACGGAGGAGGTTGCTGCAAAGACAGACAAATCCAATGAATTTCCAAACGAAATGTGGCAGAAAATGGGAGACGCGGGGTTCCTTGGAATGACAGTTGACGAAGATATTGGGGGGATGGCTATGGGATATCAAGCACATTGCGTGGTTATGGAAGAGATATCGAGGGCATCAGGTTCGATTGGATTGAGCTACGCAGCGCATTCGCAACTTTGCGTCAATCAACTTCAACTAAATGGCAACCCAGAGCAGAAGAAAAAGTACTTACCCGGCCTTATTGCCGGAACAAAGATTGGAGCTTTAGCAATGTCTGAAAGTGGCGCAGGAAGCGATGTTGTCAGCATGAGACTTACGGCGAAAGCTGTGGATGGTGGTTACATTCTCAGTGGCTCTAAGATGTGGATTACGAACGGACCAGATGCGGATGTTATTGTCGTCTATGCTAAAACCGAGCCAGAGAAGGGTTCAAAAGGAATTACAGCATTCCTCGTTGAGAATAAATTCGAAGGATTTAGCTGCGCTCGAAAGCTTGATAAAATGGGGATGAGGGGTAGCAACACCGGAGAATTGGTTTTTGATGGAGTTTTCGTTCCCAAAGAGAATGTTCTCGGAGAGGTCAACCATGGTGTTAAGGTCTTGATGGAGGGTCTTGATCTTGAACGGCTGGTTCTAAGTGCTGGACCTCTCGGCATTATGCAGGCATCCTTAGATGTTACACTCCCCTTTACGCACCAGCGCAAGCAATTTGGCACTCCAATTGCACATAATCAGCTTGTCCAAGGCAAGTTGGCAGATATGTACACGAAGTTACAAGCTTCGAGGGCTTACACATACGATACTGCACGGAAAGTAGACGAAATAGGTCAGATCCGGACACAAGATTGTGCTGGGGCCATCCTTTATGCTGCCGAGCGAGCAACAGAATGCACACTTGACTGTATTCAGTTACTTGGCGGGATGGGGTATGTTGAGGAGATGCCTGCATCAAGATTACTGCGAGAGTCAGTCACCCTTTTTTTAAATTGGTTATAACTAACTTCCGGTAGTGCCAAATTATATGAGATTGGAGCTGGTACAAGTGAGATTCGGAGGATGGTATTGGGAAGGGCCTTCAACAGGGAATATGCAAGCTTTACTCAATGATTCGTGTGGACATGATGAGAAGTAATGAGGGTGAGCCATGGAGAATTTGAATCTCCGAGACCGTATTATTCTTGGTCCATACCTAGAAACCCGTTCCGAGCCTAGAGATACGTCTCTTCAATAGGGATTGCTGGGGATTAGCCCAATGACTGTTACCATACAACTTGACATCTCATGGAAACATCGAGACCCCTAGAATAGAAGACCCGGAACCTTCTTAAATATAATATGAACTCTTTTCCAGAGACTAACTACACTGAAGTCTTTGGTGCTATATCTCTAATACTATTTCACCGTGGATTTCATAGTTTTGGCCAGATTTACTTTCTACTAGAAGCCAGGTCACTTTGATTTGCTAGGTTCTTGTGTTATTGCCACCGGACGACGTCTTCCAAGACAGGCTTCACTAGACAGTGAAATTTTTAGTATTGTAGCAAAACTTTTCAACGAGCTACTTCGTTTGTACTAAGTGCCTCCACCTGACCAGAGGTTTTGTCTCATATCCGGCCGGCCTCAAGTTAGCCGGCTCCCGAAGCGGGGAAGGAGCAACCCCCAGATTCTTGACCCGCACGGTTATCATCGGCCCCAAGCACCAGGGCCAGCTTTGATGTCAATACTCCCTTCCTTGAATATCACTCACAAAATGCAGCAATTGAACTTCCAATTCTCATAGACCTATGCCATCCAAATGATACCAGCTTCGAGATCGCGGGCCCTGGCCCGTGCCATATGTGTTGCTCATAGCAGACACCTTTCCACCACTGCTAACCCCTCCCCAGTCACAACACCAATCGCCTCAGTCCTCATCGCAAATCGTGGAGAAATAGCATTGCGGGTAGGACGCACAGCATCAGACCTAGGAGTCCGCTGCACAACAATTTACACTGATCCGGATGCCACCTCCCAGCACGCCCTCTCATCCCCCTTCTCTGTCAACCTCGGTGCAGCAAACGCCTACCTCGATGGCGAACGGATCATTCGCGTTGCCAAAGAACAAGGCTGCGATGCTCTTCATCCAGGCTATGGATTTTTAAGTGAGAATTCGTTGTTTGCGAGGAGATGTGTGGAGGAGGGATTAGTCTTTATTGGGCCGCCGTGGAAGGCTATTGAGAGTATGGGGAATAAGAGCAGGAGTAAGGAGATTATGATTGAAGCGGGTGTGCCGTGTATTCCAGGGTACCACGGGAAGAACCAGGATCCAGTATACCTTTTGGGGGAAGCGAGGAAGATTGGCTTTCCGGTTATGGTTAAGGCTGTGAAGGGTGGTGGTGGAAAGGGTATGCGAATTGCTATGACGGGAGAAGAGTTTCTGGACAAGTTGGAGAGTGCCAAGAGCGAGGGCAGAAATTCTTTTGGAGATGATGAGATGTTAGTTGAGAAGTATATTGCTACGCCAAGACATATTGAGGTCCAAGTTTTTGCAGATAAATTTGGTGGTGTGGTTGCATTAGGAGAGCGAGATTGCAGTCTACAGAGACGGCATCAGAAAATCTTAGAGGAAGCTCCAGCACCAAACCTAGCCGAAGGCATCAGACAAGATTTGTGGGAGAAAGCCAGAGCGGCCGCTTTAGCTGTCGGGTACGAGGGCGCTGGTACTGTTGAATGTGAGCACCAAATCACTAAAGAGATAGATTATCCTTATTCTAACACATCACCTAGTTATTTTCGACAATGACACAAACGAATTTTTCTTCATGGAAATGAACACAAGGCTTCAAGTTGAGCATCCGGTCACTGAAGCTATCACAGGCGAAGATCTCGTCTCCTGGCAATTCAAGGTAGCATCAGGCGAGCCACTTCCTTTAGACCAAGCCGCTATAACGAAGCGAATAGCAGAACGTGGATGGGCCATAGAAGCACGCATCTATGCTGAGAACCCAGACCAGAATTTTATGCCTGACTCTGGGAAGTTAATACATCTTCGAATACCCAAAATCTCGGAAAGTGTTCGCATTGATGCTGGCTTCATACAAGGCGATACTGTCTCATCAAATTATGACGGTATGATCGCAAAACTAATCGTTAGCGGCCCTACACGAGAAGTAACGATCAAGAAGCTCTATGCTGCACTTCAAGAATATGAGGTAGTCGGACTGAGCACCAATATTGAATTCTTGAAGAGAATCTGCAAAAGTGAGGACTTCGTAAAAGGGGATGTAGAGACTGGCTATATCCAAAAACACATCGACGAGCTCTTTGTTCCTGAATCTATTGAGCCCGAAACTTTCGCTCAAGCAGCACTTGGGGTATTAGTGAAAGAGCAAGCCAAGAAAGGGCTGGATGTAGCAATTGGCCCTCATGGGCAGTCTATTGGCTTCGCAGCAAGGATCGAGCGAAAATTCATATTCCTTACTTCAACATCGGAGCCAGAAAAGTTCCACGTAACACTCAGCCAAACCTCCCCCAATATTTACAGCATCTTGGTCGAAGGACCCTCTATCTCTAAAACATACAACAATATCCTCTGCCAACCCAACAGCTCCTCTCCCAACTCTATCTCAACCTTCTTTCCCGCCACAAGAGTTGAAACCACAGTTATCGCCAATGAAGAGAAGCTCACCGTTTTTCAACGAGGAAAGAAGACTGAGCTTACACTTGCAATGCCTAGTTGGCATGAGAAAGCGTTGGGTTTGAAGGATGTGGCGAATAGTGTGCTGGCGCCTATGCCGTGCAAGGTGTTGAGGAATGAGGTAAAGGAGGGGGATGAAGTAGAGAAGGACCAGCCTCTGGTTGTGTACGTCTTATTGTAATAGGAAGGGGTGGGGATTTTATGCTAATATGGGACATAGGATTGAAAGCATGAAGATGGAGACGGTCATCCGATCACCGCATAAGGGCGTGGTAGCTAAGTTGGTACATAAGGAAGGAGTAAGTCTTGCATTTGTGGCTGATGATTTAACGAAATTACTAACAGGAGCAGGATATCTGCAAAGCTGGGACTGTACTTGTACTTTTTGACGATGTATGTTGGCGAAATCGTCACGGTCTACTCACCGATACTAATATTTTACAGAACGACGCATCCGATACTTAAGTGGCGCCCTCTTATTGATAAAATAAATGATATTTTTCGGGAGTGAGCCGCAAGTTATCATAGAGCAGTGCTCACGCTCTTATAAGGAAGACTCAAGACCATAACAAAGACTAAGAATAAGCCAAGCAATGTCGAAAATATTATGGGATAACATGCCTGTTCAACCCAGCTTCCATTTGCAGGATGTAATTTATATACTTCATCTATGATTTTAGAATCCCTCAAGCCACTGCAATATCATCGCCCATGGCTCAAGTCAGTTGCTCACCTGCTCGCCTCTGCCATGGGCATTGAAAGCAGAATACCCGTACAAAACAAGCGTTCCCTTCTATCTTCTGTTGATGCCAAAATTTCATATTCCTTGTCTATAACGGCGCGGATTTGAGTTGAGATATTTATCTTTGGAGAAGCAAAGTGTCGCCGTCAAGGCTCTGTCGAATTCAGTCAAATGAACATTCACCTGTCAAAGTCAAGTGAAATAGGGTGCAATGTATAGAGAAATAAAGATAATCTCGCAATTTTATATCCTACTATAGGCCTTAGGTCCAGATAACCAATTATACATATTTCACTTTTCATTTAATCCGCTCATCATATGCCTCAGCTCTCTGACGATTCGTCCCATATAGGTTTTTCTACTTTCAGATGATCCAAGATCCCTGCCGTAGAGAGAATATAGGTGGTTCTTGTTTCATAATTTTCGGCTTCAGGAGAGTTGAAATCTCTTATAGGTATTCGTCTGGCTTGGGCGCTAGTGCTGCCGAGAGGCCTGTTTGTTGTTTATTATGCTAGGGATGTTTGGGTAGTTAAATGAGCTTCCCTTAAAATTGTTCTTCACCGCGCTCATAATTTTTTTTTAGTAATGTGAAGTTTTGGCCATCATTTACAAGGCAGTAGCTCACGTTGTAGTTTAACAATGATTATTTGCTCTCATGGTGTGGCCTACAGTCATCTCATGGAGATCTGCGCTTTAAGTGAGAATATTCTTACTCGGCTGTTTAAATACAGATGGTGAACTATATATGGTAATCATGTATTGCATCTTAAGGAAAGTTTTTCTGAAGCTCTGAAATATCCCAATGCTTTCTACCTCAAAAATCACTGGTCTAGTCTTGGTCCATCACGATAGTATCATTCCAGATGAAGTATTTAGACTCTATTAATTGTAGGCAGTGACACCACATGTGGCGGTCCTTTAAAGTTTCTGTCGTCTACTTGTTTAGTTCATTGACACTGTCTTTGCCAAAGGCACGGTTAATCTCCCGGTTGCCCTCTACCATGCTTAACATATCAACCTCGATACAGCGAATGTATCTATGTTATCTTGAGTTAGCAAGCACAGTGAGAATAAATAATAGCGCAGATATTTTGTAGTTTGATGGTGCTGCCACCTTCGCGCTTGGGAGATAGCTTGCGTATTGTACTGCACATTTACGAAAGTCCCGGACAGATCTGTCCCGAAGCAACTGAAGGAGCAACCCGCGCGTATCATCTCAACCCCAGACATCCTTCATGTATCCTGATATTCTGAATGGCCTTTCTTCGGTAGCTACACCTCAAGATTAAACATAGGAACTTATTATTGAAGTATAAAAAATATTGGCAGGAAAATTTGAATCAAGCGTGCATCCCTGACAAGTGCAGAAATTTAATGTGAAAGGGGAAATAACAGAGATAAACTTGCTGGTATCGATGGTGAATGGATCAACCTTGGGCTTGATGATATGTAATGGGAGGACTTCGTTACTTTGCACCAATAAATTCCCGATGCACTCACTTCTGATCTCTGAAGAGTGCATATACGAGACTAATGTGTACATGCTACCATTAGCTTCTAAATGAGGGAGCTTACCTAGGAAGATGATTTGGCAAATTTGAACGCTCATTGATTTAATGTGAGAAACGCTTTGCTTGGCTGGTGAATACCATACGGATTCTGAAGGATTAGTATTTGAAAGAGCCTTGTGCGTCATAACTTGGAGGGTACTTCATGCCCCTAACTCTCGTTCGCTCGTGCCTTAAAAAAATATAATATTTCAGAATGTGGCTGCCTCAGCTTCCCGATTGAAAGAGATCAAGCGCAGTCAGGGGATGCAAAAAGAAAGCGAACACTTGAATATTTATGAGCTTTTTCCATAGCCATGTAACCTCAAAGCTTCAATCGTAAACATAATCGTTTCTCCGTTTCACATTTCATAATTCGGTTGCCAGGCCATCATATCTTTACCATTGGCCACCCAGGTGTGGTAACTTCACAAATTTTGCCCACCCTCCCCAATCTCAACAATTTGATCAATCCCCTCATACTCCGGTAACTCTAAATCATACTTCTTTGCAATATCTGGACTCACAAACCTACTAATCATTAGTTATCGTATCCAATTTATTTCTCAAAACACCATCTCCAGCCCACACTTCCTTTTGAATATCAAAAACCAGGGTTTTAAAGCACTCACCGACCTCCCAAGAAATGCCTACCCGTAAACCACTTCACAAGCGGTTTTGGAGCGGTCAAACTAATAAGCACCTCTGGATTAAATTTCGCACCCGGGCCTTCATTTGGGGGGCCAGACTCAATATCCCAAGAAGAAGGTGCATCAACAGATGTAACAGGAATGGAGGTTTCCTCAAGGAGGGTTATAACGCTAGGGAAAGGGTCGCGGATTGGTGGTTGGAAGGAGAAGCCGAAGATGGCATCGACGATGTGATCAGTTTCTTTTAGAGCGTTAGGGAAGTCGTCTGTGAAGGGAATGTTGAGGTTGTGTAGTTGTGTTGTTAGACGCTATTCCTCGTCAATATCCAATTTAGTTCTACCGAAACTCAATAATAAAGAATATCTGCTCACCTGATAAAGATCATTCTTGCTCTGCTTTGGATAGTAAATCGTAGGTTTATATCCATAATGCCACAGATGCCGAGCAGCAACTAAACCATCACCACCTATACTCGTCAGCCCTAGATAAAACAATACTTTATTATATTATCATAAGCATACCATTATTTCCTGGTCCACAAGCAACAAGAATCCTCCTTCCTCGGCTGGGTGGGTGAACCCGATATACTTCATAATGTCAGCATTTCTCACTTCTTATTTTCATCTTCAGTGGCTAAGGTGCACAGGGAATATTAAAGAGGAAGAAATATACCAGCTTGCGAAACACTCAGGCCAGCAAGCTCCATCAATTGATCAATGGAGAATGCTCCGACTGATGACATGAGATCTTTGTCAAGTGCCAAGGCATTTTTGGCGGAAAGGGTCCGTTGAAAATATTAATCAGTACGTGGCCTTATTTTGGGTAGGAAGACAATACTTACTTTCAGCGCTCCTGCCATTATATTCTGATATTTATAGTGTTGTTGATCACTTTTTGGGGGTTTAGGATAAAAATAAAAGGAAAGTGGTGGAAAGGAGATGTAAAAGACCAGGAACAATAAGTTTACTAAGGAACTCTAAAATGAGATAGATTACAGCTTGATTTCAATGGGTAATGAGCTTGAATAAATTCAGTTCATAAAACCATCTAATTCTTTGGGCATGAGAGATCACCTGGTTGATGTCGATCTCATCACTCCACATTTACCTCCGTGCCAAGCATTCCCGCTCCGTCCCGCCTTCTTCAACTCCAAAAAATATCGCGACTTTAGTCCAGCACCATTTCAACCCTCCACGTTGACTACCAATCACAAACACAATGGTCGTCAAAATCCGCCTCGCCCGCTTCGGCCGCAGAAAAGCACCCTTCTACAACATAGTCGTTGCGCAAGCACGGTATGCCACCACCTCAATTCAAATGCCAGTCCTGGGGCAATCTCCCACTCGCAACACCTCCCACTCCTCCAGCACTATTGCTCTTTCCTTCACCATTATTCCTTGCACATATAACTAATTAGGTGTAATTATATAGGACGGCACGCAACAGCAAGCCCATCGAAGTCCTAGGAACCTACGATCCTATTCCAAAGACCCCTACAGACGGCGAAGGGAAAGCATTTAAGGACATCAAATTAGACACTGCGAGAGCAAAATATTGGTTGGGGGTTGGTGCGCAGCCTAGTGATCCGGCTTGGAGGTTGTTGAGTATGGTGAGTGAAGATTTCTGTGCTTGTTTGAGATATGGGAGGGGGTAGGTGGAGTCAAATCAGAAAGGGGACTGGAACGCTTGGGGAAGGATTGGGGGAGGAAGAGAGAAATATATGCTACAATATGGGTAGCTGAGGAATACTGGGGTTTTGCTGACGAGGAGCAACTCACAGGCTGGATTGTTGCTCCCGAAATATCGACCCGGAGAGATAACGAACCAAGTTACCGCGCAAGCGTTGAAAGGAAGCAAGTTGTTATGATGATCATCAAGGAGCATGAGGTTTGCAGGTGTGGGGATGTCGTACGAATACGCTTAGCTGGAGATGGGCTACAGCAGTATGTCAGCGAAGAGGCTGGGCTTGAAAGTATATGATAGGGGCGTTGCATAGGAGGCGTGTTAGGGAGATAACATCTGCTCAAAACTGTATGCCATTAGGAAAGGAACTTTCCATGTACAAAAGCGTATTTATACAGTATATTCAAAGCCTTGTACATTATATAAATCCGGTTACTGCTGTGCGCAGTTTCTATAATCATTGATCGTAAATGTCCGTCCAGTGTATGCTAAAACGCCTTTGCCGTGCTACCTATGCCATGGTCTAAGCAAGCTGAATTGAAATCAGGTTTAGTGCCCCTGCACTGAAAAGAAGAGGTTTGTGCCTAAGCACAAAATCATGACGAAAAGGCCGTAACAGGCCAAGCCTAGTGATGCTTTTCGAAGAAGTGTTCGACGCCAAGTTGATCTTGAGGCTCTTTCCCCAAACGTCTCCTCATCCTCGTCGCCGCTCTCAGCTTCATCGTCCTCTTTGGTGAGTCTTTGGTGATGGATAGACTCCGGCGCCGATATCTTATGGTAAAAAAGCCCTGGGAGAATAAAGCTAATACTTGTACTTCCCGTACTTCCAACATATGCAAGGACTTTGTCAAGTGATGACACCGTGAGCGCTGCCGTATAACTAAGAATGATTATCCCAGTTGTAATGATAGCGAATCGAAGCTCGCTAATGGTGTCGTTTCTAGCAGCTGGCTGAGCTGGAACACCCCCTAATAGGGGAGCAGATCTTGCTGGTGAGCCGTTAGGTGAATTCTTCGCACTTTTCAGGCCGTTTGGCCGCCATTTCAAGACTGCATCTACTGAGGCTCTACAAGGGTGTACTTGAAGCGGGTATGAAAACATGACGAGCACGACAATGGCTGCTTTAGCAATCGTCGAAGCTGTTGAAGGGACATCTGAAATATTGTCAGCAAAGAAATCACAAAGTAACAAGAAGCAACCTTACACATTCCAACAATATTCCCAAGTACACTATCACCAAATGACAGATAACCAGTAATACCAACCAATACATAGATGGATGCAGCTGATCCAATACTGGCAGCAATGACACTGGTAGTACTAAAATAGCAATGTTAGGTGAGCTGAAGCAAACATCCAGTAAAAATAGCTTACTTCCTATGAGAGTTGTCTTTTATTTCGTTCAGAATTGAGAACATCTGGGAAAGTCAGCATAATTTGCATTATCGTAGAATTTAAGCCTACATTCTGATGGCATGTATATGCAAAGACAATCACAGGAAAGCTTTGTAAAGTAGGGATAATACCAGCCCATTGAATCACTCTAATCGGTCCCCGATCGGCCATTGTGTCGCCTCTTAAGAAGTGATAGACCACAAGGATGACCAAGTAGCCAATGGAAATCAGGGCAATGATGCTTGTGTACTTTAACGAGTCTAGCCTGCGTAGGAATGACAGCGGAATTACCACAAGCCTGTTTGAAGGTTAGCATATAGCAGGTTGGGAAACGAGGTAACTCACATGAATACGGTAATCCAGAAATGTTTATCCACCAGGAATGGAATAGAATCAGCAGCCTCATTGAACCCTCTCACAACACCCGGCATTAGATCCCCAATAATAATCAAATAGCTTACTCCGACGCCGAAACACTTTATCGCTATAGCAGCATCGAAAACGACTGCCGCATTCGGATAGGTAAGTTGGGAGAGGGCAAAGAATGATGATGTTCCTCTTTCCAGATACCGCGCACACTGAGTCTGTAGATATAGACCGAATGCTGCCATGCAGCCTGACCATATAATCACAATCGTTCCAAGTAATATTCCCATATGGGATAGTGCTAGTGGAATGGCGAGAGTTCCAGCACCAATAACTATGGCGTGTAAGAATTTATTACACAACAGACAAAGAACCATTTGGTATTGAGTTAAGAAAAGTATGTTCTATATTTGGACACAACACCAAAACTAACATCAAGGATGCCATCACGAATTTTGACATTTTGAGACTGTCCACTAAGACTTCTAATGAATTCTCTCACAAGATCCGGGCTGCAGCATCGCTGAATATACAGCTGTGGGGGAATCGATGATATGATATCGCAGGAAAATTGAAAACAGGTTGCGTAAACGCTTTGTGGAAAGGACGTACTGGTGTTAACCAGATTAACATTGCTGCTAATCCACGACGCCTGGCCTGTGAAATTTGCATCCTTCATCGCTCTGCTCGATCGTCGCCTGTATCTCTAAATCAGCGCATTCCCGAACCCCATCTTCGAACCACCCACCTTCTTCCTCTACTTGTATCTGACGAGCTCCCGCTGGCGCCCCCCATGGCATTATAAGAGACCATTTCTTTCTCTACCTCTTCCTCTGTCGAATCGCAGCCCTCACAGTCTTCGCAATCCGCCGTTGTGTGGTATATTCGTTCTGTGCTCAAGGCCAAGCCAGAAAGGTTTCCTCTCGATGGGGCGCAGATATTGTCTGCCCTCTCATGATATGCGTAGTGATGTTCCTTATGATCTGCGACTCGGGCCCAATGTCGGAAATCGTCTCCAGTCGGAACCAACAACTCTCTGCACTTCAAAATGGTGTGAATGTTGGCAGATTATGATGCCAAAGATAGGAGCCAGGCACGTAATATTGAGGTCACGTTCACTTAGCCGGGATCTTGAGCACTAATTACTTCATTCCGTTAGCGCCAGCCAGCTATCCGGGTGCCAAGACCTTCTCCAGATTGATTGCCCTACCGTTGTTCGTCGCGTTGTTTTCGGTTCGTGTATTTATGTTTGTTCCTGTGAGAAATTGTGTCATTTCCCCTTGAACGGCGAGATCGTGGCAAAGGGGCAAAGGGGAGGATGGACAACACGTTTGATAAGACAGCACTGGAGACGATTGACTTGCTTGAGGCAAGACTGAAGAGGATCGAATATGCGGTATGTGGGCACATTGAGACAGCGGTGGTAGAGGGACAGAAGAACCCAGCTGTTAAGAGATTGGCTTTGTTGGAACATTCGCTGCACCAGCTTGCATCTAGATCCAGAGTTGTACAGGATCTGCTAAAGCTTCGTGGGTTACTGGTAGTCGGTCAAGACTTCAATTGCTAATATCGTACAGATTCAAGATTCCCCGATCTATTCCAACAGATTTCACCCGATGAAATACCTACCACACTCGACACAGAGAGCATTCTAGCCATCGTCCTTGCATCTGCTAGCTCCTATCCATCAACAGCGAGCCGCCTGACCTCCATTAATGATACATCAATTCCTCCTACTCAACTCTCTGCCCAACTCATCGAATTACAACCTCGAATTGCAAAGATAGGAGCATTACAAGTTGCGCAAAATGCAGAAGTTGCGGCCCTAAGAGAAAGAAGTGCTGCTCTAATTCAGAGGTGGTATACTATTGATATTTTGGGTGCTGGAGACAGCTGGGCTGAATTAGAGGGAAGAGTAGGGCAGGTTGAGCAGAGAGTTCGGAGAGCCGTATTAGCCAAACGACTTGACAATGATATGATCTGAGATGCCCATCAAGACTGTCTACATCGAGCAGTCCGAGTTAATAAGCACCATGCTTACATGGGTCATGGACAAAACCCCGCAAGAAATGCCACAGCCGTTATCCATCTTCCAGAACGCTCACTACTGGAAACAAGGGACAAAATAGTCGGAACAAGTCTGATACAGTTCATGATATCATGCCACATGGAAGACTAGAATAATCTGAGACTTGGCGTGGGGAAAGCTTTGGGCAATGATGATTGATGGAAGATCGAGTTTGGGAGTTGATCAGGAGGCATGATCAAAGCGTGCGTGATCATCGTGTCACCACCAAAATGGAACAGACCTTCTTTCCGATGAGGAAAGAACATGGCAAAGAAATACTAAAGCGGAATGGATGAGACAAGCTTTGATGACAGTTCGGGGAGTCAGCCTTAATGCATAAGAATTCAAAAGTTCGCCGGCGGGTTCCGTGCTGGTTGATAAGTGAAAGCAGAAATGCATCATACGAAAGGTCCATCGTAATAACACTCCCCAAGTGGCAAGTGTAGTCATTTTGAATAAGCTCTGGTGAATAAGTTGGATTGTACCTGTTCGCATTCAAGCCCTCTTCCTGTCATTGCTGGGATATCCAAAGAAATACCAGATGCGCACCATGTAAACTCCGTATAAATCCTTGATATGCGTATATATTATCCTCTCCTCTCCTCTCTCATAGCATTGCACCAACATCTTAATCCAAACTCCGTACTTGGCTTTGTGGCATGGCACAGATGAACTGTGCCATTTAACTAGTATTCATTTCAGGCGGTAGAACTACCTCTTTTGCCTTGCAAACCCATATTTCACTACTACTAGACTTCACTGGACCTTTTTGTCAGCTGTTCTTATCTGTTGTCAACGATAATTCCCTCATCTTTTATATTAAACTACAATATTCATAGAACGCAAGGGTATGAAGATGATGGCCTTTCCCCTACTATTTAATAGGACCAGAATAGTGCAGCATCAAGAACGTGATGAGTGAAGCTAGACGTTGTCGCTTCCTGCCGCATGTAATGTTGTATAGTCCTGATAAATATTCCATATCAAATGGACAAAAATATCTGCGGGCCAATTGCTTACTTCCTCTGGCTTAATGTATTCCGGTCCGCACAACAGGAGGTTTTCAATGCTGCTGTTCTCGCTCTTCTGGAATCGGGTAACTTTAGATACTTAAGTTGAGGTATATTCAACTTAGAGAGGGCCTATGGGGATGCTTGCTAACATTTCCCTATTATACTGCTTCGAATGTTGTGTGCATGCAAGAGAGTACACCTGTGTGGCAACCGAGTCTCCAGCATCAAGAGCAAGAAAAATGTCTAGTTTCTAACACGAGTAGATTCTGATATAACCTTTCGGTTTGCATGAATACTTTTAGAAGTTCTCTATCGAGGCTTCTAACCTTAGAAACCCCGGAATATCTCTGTTCCACCTTTCCTTTCTAGATTTATAGATGGTTTTCATGTCTTTGTCAAGGATGAGGACTATTTGATGACCACCATTGAAAGTTGCTCACGACACATTTTAATTATTCACGCTTGGGCATTATCCTGTTGTTACTTGCTTAAAATTACGAAGTTAACTTTAGTTGTGCTCTTAATTTGATGACTTATAAACTAATTGGATTACCTACTGTCCACTTAATGCTATGGCAGGTAAAATAAACAAACTGTGATCCACTTCGATCTGTACTGTAATTTCCCTTGCTGAGACTACCTGCTATAGCTAGATTTGGTGGGCGTTTACGTCTCAACAGAGAGCAACAGATAAATTTCAGCCTTCCACGAAACCTAAACTTTGAACACTAACCAAATTGACATAGGCTTACTTTGTAGAAAACTATTAGGTTTGCCTCAGCTATGACTAATATATCGTCACCCATGATAGGACACCTCATGATCAACTCTGCTTCAGCCTTTTTGTCGTCGTCACTCTTCTCGTCATTGTCTTGATCTTCCCCAGGGATGCCATCGCCACAAACTAGATTATTGGGTTCCCCGGACTGCACAGCCACCGTGGCGGTATCTTCTTCTAAAAGGTGGAGGGTGTTTCAGCCAGTAAGTTTTGACATCACGGCTGATGCCAGGTTTTTGCTGCAGATGAGAAGGGTCATTTCAACCCCGCAGACTCTGGTGGTACAAGTAGATTAAGAAGGTCTGGTTGACGAGCACATCTCTACTAGGTTGACGATTTGCTAGTCAGGACTTTAAAAAGCTGGAAATATCCATTAGTGTTCGCAGGAATTACTTCGAGTCGTCTGACACAGAGATATGCCTTACGGACCAAAATAGCATCTTCAAACTCCAGTCATTTTTTTTCGTGAGGCCTCTCCTCCAACAGACGGCGGTTTGAAGAAACGCCAAAAGAAACGGGATCCAGCGATCTCTCGTCTTGCTTTTTACCCGCCAGGGACTGAAATTGACGATTTGGGGTTTAGAGCCCAGTCCCTAAAACATTATCTCACCGCCAATCGCACTGGGCGGCACAACGAGGAGCCACCACGGCAATTTTCATCTGGTTGACACGTCTTGGAGGCTTCGTGACTTCCAGGCATTTTCGAACCTCTCCACCTTTTACCGCACCAACACGAGTGGAGACCAGAGCAAATCAACCAGTCTCCACGCGATTGCTAGGGAGGACCGTGTTCAATATTAATCAAAATCGATTACGGTTGCAGGCTGAGCAGTTTTCCACAAATTCCACTTTGCACCCTTGAAACGCGTCCTGTGTTGAGCAATCGATCAGGGGCGCGCAGGAAGAGACCAGCCGGGAATCAGCGAACCAGGAGCTTCAAGGAGGGGGCAGACCCGAGGCAGTTATTGGCCGAAATCACTTCTAGGCAAGATTCATTGCCGCGTGCCGCGCAACTTGGCCTGTGCTAGCCTGGGGCCAGTGAAAATCCCGGGGGATTCAGACCTGAAGAACGCCGGATTCAGGGCGAACAACCACTGGAGGCCGCTGAGGAGAGATTCAAAGCCAAACTCTACAGTAGTTCACCCTCGAGAGCCGCCACAGGCACAAAGGCGCCGATTGAGAAGGACTCGGACTACCACCGAACGGCGCATCACAAGTCTCCTGTTAAGCTTGCTACAATCGATTCGACTTGGACGTCTGAATTGTTGCGCGTGCGTCTGCAACGCTGCACCGCCTAGATCTTTGACCTGTGAATTCTCCTGTGCACCGCAGAACGGTTCCCTGATCGCCTATCACATTCACATCACGTCGCCGCGCAGAACGAGAGCAAGCACCACAGCATACCCCGTAAAGTCCAACAACACCCACTGGTGATTCAGCGGCAAAAGGCAACACAACAGCCTTTGACAGCCTCTGACAACCTTGACAGCAAACATCCAAGAGCCCAAGAGCCCAAGGGTGCATTTACTAGCATCTGGTGTGTCCAAGAACTCACCCAAGCACCTCAGCGCAACATCGCGTTCTCCCTCCCCGGCACAGTCTCTAGGCATAAAACCGCATTTTCCAGCATTGCTGCTCAACTTCGGTCCAGGCGCCACAACCCCGATCCAGGCCCGCAAGCGATTGCCCCAATCTTTCCGCCCTGTCTGCGCTCTGCAGCGTTGGTCCACTCTAGCACTTCAATCTGGGTGCTTCCTTCGTGCTCTCCCTTCCCTTCCTCACCTCATCTTCAACGAGTGCATTATTTCGTGCTCCTCGCCCTCGTCGACCCTCCGAATTCCCTCGTCCCTCCTCTTTCTCAAACACCCGACTCGACTTCGTCTCCAGTCTCACACTCCCTTGATTCCCACGAACCCCCCACAGTCGCCGCTCCTTCGACCCAGTTTTCTATTCTCTCCCCCCGTTGAATTTCTCCCAGTCGCCTCTTTCGCACCGTTAGGCCGAAATCCCCTCTCGACGTCGAGAGAAACACATCGGACGACGAGGAATTTGGTGCAATAATATCAGCCTTACGATTCACGATTTTCCACGTCTCGTCAGTCGAGCATTGTCGTCGGAGCCAACTTTAACCGGCTCAGCTGAAACACTTCGACCGCACCATTTCCTGCATCATCCTTTTGTCACTCCTGTACTCGTACGGCTCTGCGAAGATACCTCCATCGGTCGGTTGAATCGACTGTCACATCTTGTGACTTTAATTCATACCTAATCTCTACTAAGAGGATCGAAGCGCCTCACTTCCGATTCCCATATGCCATCGTACGGCTCACTGCACTCGCCGTCGCTCCGCAAAATGAACGGAGGTATGGATTCAAAAGGCAGGAGGACAGGAGGCATGAGGACGATGAGTATGGACAATATACTAGGGGATCCGTTTGCGCTGGCAACGATCTCAATTGCAATGGTGAGTTGGTCGTGATGTTGGCTGTGCCGCAGCTGAACGACGAAGAACTCTGCTAACAGTCTGTCAAACAGCTCGCGTGGTTTATCGCATTCGTCGGGTCAGTAATTGCGACGGCCGAGCATTTGGATCCGGTTTTCCCAAATTATTCGTGGTTCGCTATAGCGTACATGCTCTGCGTGATCACTGGGGTATTCGTGGTAGTTGCATCGGACACAACGCAGACGTATCACGTAGCAATTGTTGGATACCTAGCCTGCGGGCTAGTCTTGACTACCTCGTCAGTCAACTCTACTATTTATTCTTCAAATGGCGCGAAAGAAGCAACCGCTGCTGGTCACATCTTGCTTTCTATGGTTAATGTAAGTCCCCCCTTTGACGAGGCTGGGGGCCAACGCTGACATTTGCAGATCGTCTGGATATTCTACTTTGGATCAACACCTTCCGCTGTTCCCCGAGCATACCTCGACTCCTTCGCCTTACATAAAGATCACCGAACTTCGCAAGGAGGGAGAGGGATGACCAATGGATACGGACAAGGCCGGCCAGACACATCCATCTCCTCCAACGTCCCTCCGCAAATGTATACATCTGCTCAACTTGGTGGCTTCGAGACATCATCGCCAGTCGCTGGGTTCCCAGGAGGGGCAGCAGGAGCCGACCGAAACTCTTCTCAACCGAGATTCGGAAATGGTCCAGCAGCACAGAACAATATGAGCGCCAGCGGACCATTGAGCAGCGAACCTATCGCAGGTGAAGTTGTGGCGCCAACGGAGTACCCATACCGTGCGAAGGCCATCTACTCGTACGAAGCTAATCCCGACGACGCTAATGAAATATCATTTTCCAAGCACGAAATATTAGAAGTCTCCGATGTAAGCGGTCGCTGGTGGCAAGCCAAGAAAGAGACCGGCGAAACCGGAATCGCACCATCAAATTATCTCATTTTGTTATAAGTAAACTTCTCGATCCAGGAATGAAATGGACATGGACACTTTTTTTTTATTTTAGGATTCGGCTTTTCACATAACCAATTTTCCTCCAGGAACGGAAAGTAAAGAGATATGGATGGGCGAATACGGGCTTATACCGGAATTGATAAGGAGTGGTGGAGTTATGTAATAAGTCAATGTGATACGATTGGTTTTACTTTTCCTTTTATGTCTTTTCCAGAGATTCGGATTCGATACCTTACACCTTGCGCTCAATTCGCTCGTCGCCTGCACAAATTTATCATCAGTCACGCCTTCTCTACCTCTACGATATGCGGTTCGTTTGTTACATATTAGTACAGCGGCGCTGTCTTCTCTTCTGCAGCTCTCTTTACCTCTGAACAAAGCGTTTGGCTCGCAATCACGATTTGGCTGGAATCGTACTTGGGCCACGCCTCCTCTTGCTGGACAGGCGCCAAGGGCGATACCACTGCACGATGCAACACAACATTCTCATTTCCTTTCCTTACTGGCTACGAAACTGGGATGCACTTGAGGGCCTGATGTGGCGACTTATACAGCAAGCAAATGGGAAGAGTACATCTTAGTGCAAAGCAGAGCAGGGCGGCAGCTAAATAAGACACTGGGCATAATTTGGCGTTTGCGCTTTGAATATTTCTGCGTTACTCTTGTATTCCAAATCCTTGAATGATAAATTGGTTGAATGGCCCGTGGTGGGAGAGGCTGGCGGCAATCCAAGCTTGACTTGGTTTGTGGTGAGATGTGATTTACGGCGAGGGGCTGGGAGAGTGTTCAAGTGGTAAATAGATGATGGATGTGGTGAGGATCGGAGGAAGGCAAAGCGATGGATGATACACTAGTTGCGAGGTAGAATCGAATTGATGAAACTTCAAATTCCCCTGTGTTTGAATTTTAAAATAACCAGTGACATGTTTTGGAACCCGATACGAGGGCTGCTAAATGCTTGCTAATAGCTCAACTACTTTCTAGCATTTGTATTCTTCTGTGTTTGCTTTGAAATTATGCTGGCATCGAAAATCCATGCAGTTGATAGTAGCTCGTCTCCCCCCACGGGGTCCCTAAATCCCGCTGAAAGTCATCTGTAGCTATTTCAAACTCTCTCTATGTACTCGCGCCCAACCAATGAAACTATTCAACGATAGGAATAAAAACTTATTCCAACACACCGAAAGACTTAAAAAGGTCCCTATAGCCACAGCCTCTGGGTCCTCTCAACCCAAACAGCATCCCTACAATGCCTCTTTATCAGGACCTCACCCACCTCAATCAGGATCTTCGGTGTTCCTTATTTCAAAGCTCACACACACACACACACACTTTAAAGAGCCCACCTGACTTGCACTTGCATATCCTCCATATTCGATATTAAACTTTTATCCCATTCCACATTCTATGTAAATCATTCAAATGCAGCTCATCCGGCCACGTACAGGAAAAGTGGTATATAAACGCCAGGAAACCACCCTAATTCTAGTAACCGAGCAATATATATAATGAGATTTTCAACAGCAGCAAAACCCCGGTACCACAAGAGACAAGTCATTGAAGCTTTAAATTTCGATGCTGTCTAGGAAGGGGTATGCCTCGTCACTGCTCTTTCACATGCATTCACAGACCTCTTTTCCTTGAGGTGCCATTTCTCACTTTCTTGAATCAACGCCATGGATCAATGCCCACATCGCGAAAATCAGTCTCGAAATGATCCCACCCATCATCTCAAACGCCTTTATCACACCCAATCCTTCCCAGTAACTCCTTACGATCGCTATGTCCTGGCAAACTAACTCCTGTAGCACTCGTCGCGCTCTTTCTATACCGTGATGCGTTCGATGTCCTACCCTTAAGGTTGATTGCCTCCACGCCGACCTCTTCCTCTAAAGGTGGGAGCTCAACTTCATTAACGGTGTGTTTCTCGTTTATCGTTTCGTGTTCTTCTTCCTCTTCGTCGTCACTACGGACGTCATCGGCTGAAGCGCCTCTCAAGACTTTTATTGCGACACGCATGATCATTGCGAACCACATAATTGTAATACCTTGGAGGAAAAGAAGGGCACTGAGAAATGCCCATTTGATTTCGTGATTGAAGCAGACTACGCCTTCTGGGTCGCGGAATGGCTGGAGGAGATGACCGAATTTATCTGGCGCTGGGAATGGGCCTTTAACCTCTCCCTTTCTGCCGCTGTAGCAGCCGTATTCTATCGTTGTCGGGATATCAGACCAGACAGAGTAGCAAATCATCAGGTACGAAACATGGCGGGCAAGGACCCAGGTAACTAGGAACACACCAAAGATGACATCACAGATCCAAGTAAAACCCATGTACTTGAGACATTTTGCAAGCTGGAAAATATATTAGCAACAACAAGGGGCTACTTGGAAAGGGGCTTACTGGGAGGAAAAGGTCCACAATATCCATAATACACAGAATCAGGTGGGCGACTTTGGTCTGGTGGTATCCATAGGCGCAGAAAATTAAAGCTGTCGTAACAATGTGATGCGTGAACATCTGCCAGTGGTCTTTTCTCCGTGCTTCAATGTGTATAACCAGGAATTGTTGCAACCAAAAAGCGTACTGCACAAGAATATACCACTTTGAAATCCCTCCCATTTCACGATTTGGCCAATTGGTCCAGAGATTCTTCAGGTTGAACATGTAGTCGGAATGGTATAGAATGTACTGCAGCTGTTAGCATATGAACATAAACTTGGGGCAAAATAACTTTACCATTCCCAGCGGCCAGAAAACACTGTAGAATACTAGAAGCCAGGCCTGTTCGGCGAACCTCGTCCGATTCTTCTCAGTATCAACTCCGTAATATTTCGCAAAGGGTGATAAAATATAATCCATAACAGCGGCTCGAAGACCCGTGAATACAACGATCCAAAAGAATACCATCCAAGCATCGTTCCATCCGGCGCAGTATTCACCTGACTGTGGGTTGTAATAAGAGAGTTCGAAGAACTTTCGAGTATGCCTCCGAGCTCGAGGAAAGCAGAGATGTGTTAAAGAAAGGAGCATCAAAAGATTGACAGCAAGACCTAAAATCTAATCAGTAACTGATCGCATTACTGTCTCGACAAAAAAATACCAATCTGATGTTCCACAATCCACCCGCAGAAAATCTCCAGCGGGCCATCATCCTTCTTCTTCATCTTCCTCACTGAGGTGAGTCCAGCAGAGTGGCAGAGATTAAGGTCCTGCTGAATGGTAGCGTGGAGTTCGCCATTCTGCTGTATCCATTCTTGCGCATCTTCAAGCTTTATGTCCGAAGATGCAGTCGTCGCAGTGTCGTCGCTCATTGTGTGCATGCGTTTCGCCTCGAAGCGCTTCAAAAAGGGACTTCGAAAGAGAGTGAAAACAGGGGCCAATTGAGGCGTGAGAGCAACTCTCTATGTCTCAATGGTCGGGGGCGTCTTTAGGATGGATTCGGCATGAATTCTAGGAAATAATCAAGTCCCGTAGAGTATAAGAACGAGTGTGTTTGTGTATTGTGTTGAGGGTGTCTGGGATTCTTGTGCCTCCAGAAGAAAGCAAAGGCGGTGAACGTGCAATCGGTAAAGGAGGTAAAGGAGCCTTTTAGGTTGGAGAGGATTGGTTGTCGCACTTCTCGACGCACGACATGGTCTGATCGGTCACATTGCTTGGGGCATCAGAAGGTTCGCGACATAGACGGGAGATTTTCTCATTTTAGTTTGATTTGCATGCTCTAATTGTTTTGGTATCGGCTGTCACCTCCCCGATATTGAAGATATCTTAAAGTCAACATACTGCCATGTTGCGTGGCTGACAGTTTTTGAAAGCCGCCACGGTCCCTGCTTTCCTTCAAGCTTAACTCGTTCTGAACATCTCCGTCGGACCAAGCTAGACCACTTTAGATCCGGTTTTTTTTAAAAAAAAAGTTTGGAAGCAATTCAACCACTGCTATTAAATTATTCTGTGTGAAGCTGCTTCTCAAGGCCGTTTATCATCCACCTGAGCGCGGAAGCTTGCGACAAGATGGACAACTGAGGGGAAGCAATACTCTAGGAGTGGGGTTCCCTCAGCTCCCCTGTCAACGTACCTGTCGATTGCCTAGGCAAAACTCCGTAGTGCCAGTGTCATTGGTGAGAATACAACAACCCTGGCAGGTCTAGGTGCTACGAGCTCGGTTTGTTGAGAATCTCGCTGTTACGGAATTTCGGAATTTCCAATACGTTCCTAGGAGTTGGTTAAAATTGTGACTCTAAGAACTCAAATTATTAAAAAAAATTTGGTTCTGCTGTAATCTGCTCAATCATTACTTGTTTTAAATAAGAGGGGAGATGAGCTTGCTCGTTTCGATTTTAACTCGCATTAAATTAGTCGGTGTGTTCCTCCAGCTTGACTCGGGCAGTTAGTTGGGACCTACAGCAAACATTGGGAAACCTAGATGAGTTTAACGATGACAATGCAGCTAGGTCTGGTGAGATTATGCTCAGATGGTGCTCGATATGACTGAATAGCTCTAGAAATTCCTCAAAACCGAAGCTTTGGACTTTAAAGACTCACTACTCACCTGAACAAGACCAGTGAAGAGAGCTAGATAGTCGTCTACCATGAGATCATGGAGAGAGGCCTCAATATATTAGCTATAGAGAGTCTTAACAAGAGCTTCCACCATCCACATTAGTAAAAATAGGGAATTCTCTTTGCAAGCCAGAGGAGGCCCAAATTCTGAAGCGACTAGGCAAGATCCGAATTGGATGTTATTAGACTGAATACACTATTGTACTTAAGGAATCCCTTTCAGCATAAGCCAAAGCCTCTCCGTAGTCCTAGCGTAGTTTCAAGAATTTGCTAAGAAATGAATAATATTGGTATAAGAAAATTTAAGTCCATTTTGGATTCGGATCAATAGCCTAGACTTTGAGATAAAATACACCAGCCCTAAATTTCCATACCTCCCCTCTGTCATACACCCAACGCCGCCACCCGGTGAACGTAATGAAATGTATGTCGAAAGTGGACTTGATCCACACTACCATATCAAGTGATATCCTTCCTTGGGTGCAGGTTCTGAAGGCCCTTATTGGTTCTGTTGGTTGATAATTCTGAGAATGGCCAAGAAGAGGTTGATAATGTCAAGGTAAAGACTGATCGCAGCCGCAATTTCCTCCTCCACGTGGTAGTGTCTCATGATGAGTTGAGTATCCACCAGAATATAAGCCGAGAAAAGCAAGGCTGCAACACCTGAGTACGCAAGCTCGACAGTTGAATTTCCGGGGAAGAACATAGCCATAAAGCCGAACAAAACGAGTGCCCACAGTGCTCCAAATAGGTACGGTATCCATGATGTGAAATCATACTTCGTCTGGCATGCGAAGAGGGTAAGTGCAATAAATATTCCTGCTGTAAGGAGAACTGCTTGTAGGACAATTCGCGAGTTGTAGAAGGACACAATCACAGAAATTGAGTATGCTTCCATGCCAGTAAAGGCGCCAAGGAAGAGAAGATTTGTCGGGTACGATTTCCGTTTCCAGTAGGTCAGGAGCATAAAACCAATAGCGCCGAAAAGAGAGACGAACAGCATCCAGTTGTTGCTCTGAATCCACTCCTTGTATCCCTCGCTCCAGAAGGAAATCGTGCTGAGAATTCCAGTAGCAATAAGCTGAACAGAGCTACATCCACCATTAACATAACTCCACATATGGAAATATTCATATTTAAACTCACAGGATAGCATAAACCTTTCTCACAAAGGCCATTCTAATATCGATGGTGGCCTCTGAGACAGAGCCACCGAACTACAATGTCAACATCAGCTCGAGTCCCCCATAATGATTCAACGCAGACATACCTTGAAATCATCTGGCAGATTATCCTCACTGCTTCGCGGGCCACCTCCAAGGAGCGCAGCCTGATCTGTGGACGAGGAAGGCTGATCAGCGTACGACGGCGGGGCTTGAGAATAATGCGCAGTGTCGTCAAAGCTGTCCCGCTGGGGAGCGGGGGAATATTTAGTATTCGCAGACATCGTAGAGGTCGTCTCGACTCAATATCTCGTAGAAATTTATCAGAAAATGCGATGCGATGTGATCTTGTCGAGCGGGAGAAAGCCGAGAAGAATGAAGACAACGATGATGCAGACCGAATGCACTGATGTTATTAGTGGAGATCATGTGGCTGAGAATACGCAGGTATGACAGGCAGGATTTAGCAACCCCCGCCTGTTATTTATTGCTGACTAATCATAGTTCAAGACTCTCCAGAGCCTCAAGCTTCGGGCTTGTCTTATTGGATTACGTACTTCAATAAATCTTATGATTTGTGATTTCTATAGGAAAATTTATTACCTTGTTTTCAACCTTTAAACAATTGCATACTAGAACATAGAGTAAAATTACGTATCCTCATTCCAAGTCGCACAAGCAGGAGTTGCTGAAAAGAGTAGCTGTGAAACACTTTCCCAACAATACAACTTCCAACCAACAGAAGAGTAGCCAATGATTTTCACGAAGCCTAGGTCCAATGCCTAGCACCTCTAAAGTGCTGCGTGAACGGGTATCAATTTAAAGGATCAGCCTTTTTGCTTCACCACCTCTCACTTATCCTTGCTACTTATCTTAGTATAGCGGGATAACACCCTTGCAAATGGAAAAAAGTTCGGTTTCTTTAAACTTGGTAAAGATCCCATAGGTTAAGTGCATGCATGATTGCGATACATATAAAGATTTTTATGTAACGCAATCAAGAAATGATTTCAGGCAAATCATAATATTTCCAAGGCTTAAAAACTAGAAAATAAGGACTACAGAAGAGCGTAAAGCATTCACACCGTTCCACGTGTCTCTACTGGTATCAGAGGATGAAACGGAAATAATTTAGCTGCACATTAGAAGGTGGTAAGAAAACACATGATTAGCTTTTCAGAGCCAGAATAGTTCTTGCAAATGCCGTCAACGACCCGCAAAACGAAACCCCCAGCTCCGAAGCCTATCGAAGGCTTAAAGTGCAATCGAAAGGCCAAGTAACAATCCACTCTGATCTTATGCAAGACCCAAGGTAAAGTCGTTATGTCATCGCTTACTCGTCCGTGTGGTTGTTGGCTCCATTCACAGCTTCCATCTGCGCGGTGTGCTCTCGGTTCATCCGGGCCTCGATTTCCTTTAGTTGACTCTCGCGTGCCAGCAATTCCTGTCTCTTCTCGTTGATTTCTCGTTGAACCTTGACCTCGATTTCTCGGAGCTTCTCCTCCTCGCGACGGAGTTGTTCCTCCTTTAGGCGGACGGACTGAGAGGCCAAGTCTTCTGGGTTCATTGAAGAGTTACTTTATATGTTAGTGAAACGTATCGTAGTTATGGATAGGTCAAAACTCACGTTCCATCACCACCCTCAACACTCTTGCTAAGTTTCTCGGTACGGTAATTCTCGTAAAGGAAATCGTGGGTAATCTCCTTCAAATCAGCTAAATGGCTGTGCAAAAGAGCACTTCGAATAGCGAGGAAATCCGAATGTCTTGGATTATCGACCTCAACAACACCCCATGGGTATTGCCTGGCGCGGACTTTTCGACCTCCAATCTCAACAACCTCCTCGGAACCGACAATGGCAAAAGGCATCAAGCCACGAAGCTCGGCGTTCTCCTCAACAGTGTCTTCATCATCTTCCTCGATGTCGTAAGGGAAGTTGTAGACTGGAATTCGGTAATGCTCAATATCCTCCATGACCAGCTTCTTAGATTCGGCCAATTCGGCGGGTGTGAGAGAGTCAGCTTTGCCAATAACTGGAATGACATTGACACGAGGAGAAAGTCTCTTCATAAGCTCAATATCCAACTCACGCAGACTATACTATTATAAGCAAAGATCAAAAGTAGATCCTGAGTTCGCCTTACCCATGTCCAGTGGGGGTGATAAAGTAGAGCAGAGCATGAACACGATTGTCGCGGAAGCGAGGGTTACGCTTAATGCGGGATTCCTCCGCGAGAATATCATCGTATTGGCGCTCGAGATAACCAACGATCTCTCCAAAGCTTTGATTCATTAGCGGTCGCCCTGCACTCCAATTCCTATATGTCTCTCATACCTTGCCTCGTTGTCAATCAGGTCACCAAAACCAGGTGTGTCAACAATTGTCAGAGAAATACGGGTTCCTTCCTCATCCAACTCCAATTCTGTAAATCCAGTCAGTCCATGTCTATATGTCGCTCGGCGATCGAATGTGCGCACCAACTGTGATCGGCTTGATTTTGACGTTCTCTTCGAGATGGGCATTTGTCGCATCGTCTGCATCTTTTCCTGACAAAACTTTCTTGCCACAAAGGGTGTTTACGAATGTAGTTCGCCCTGCCACCTTCGATCAATGATTTTTCCTCGGTCACACAATTCTCCTACATACCTGTGCCAGAGGCACCACAGACCATCAAGCAGAACTGAATACCCTTCTTGACATTCTTCTTTCTGCGGATCTTGATCTGAATAAGCTCTCATCAGTAATTGAACATAAGAGCAGTGGCGTATAAGAATCAAACCCCAGCATGGTACTGCTAGGTCACACGATGATCAGAATAACCAAAAGGGGGTGAGGAGTGCTAAGAGGTGTTGATTAGGGAAACGTACTGCGCTCAATGGTGAAGACATGATGGGAGGGTATAAAAGTGAACTATGCCACCGTCAAGCTCGACTAGACGTGTGGTGATTGTAGATAATGGTGAGGATGTGAAGTATATCGAGCGGTGTGGTGTTGAGCTGTCCTGCGAGGTCGCGAAATTTGAAAGTTGCGGTTGCAGGTCGTTCCTTCTTCAGGGGAAATTGGCCGCCATACCTGATTGGGCCGGCAGAAAGTTAGCGGGCAAGGCAACGCGAGGCTGACAGGGGACTTTATCTGGGGCGATAGATGTGGAGAGCTTCAAGTGTTGAAGTTCTCATATATACTTTTCCTAATTTTTACATTGGATTTCTCGATCCTACTATTACTTCAATACACACTTTCCTATGATCTTTTCATTATCGTGAATCGTCGCCTTTCATCTTCGGGGAATTTAATAGCGTCACCTGCCTACCGGAGCTTCACCTGGCAGATAAAGCTCTGGGCACATGGGCCGTTTCAACATCTTCTGGATAACCACATTTTAGTCGCAATAGCTGCGAAGAATCCACAACCCGCGATTCAGAAGCATGCAGATATCTCAGTAGCAGAGTGCGGTGTATCTTCAACATAAATCCTCATTCTTTTCCCGCGCATCGCAGCAATGAACACACGACCTGTTATCGAGAGTTCGAGTAATCCTGTAGCCTTGTCAGCCTCCTTCAACCAAGATGCAAGCTGTTTTGCAGTGGGTCTGGATTCTGGATTCTGCAGTACGAACTTGTATATAGTTTCCCGCAACCTGAATTTCACTAATGCCTTCATAGTCTTCAAGTCAGATCCATGCGCTCTCCGGGTTTCTCGAGGTACCTTCCAAATGGTAATACCCCTAGCGGCATGGGCTAACATATCGTGGAAGACTTCAATGCGGGTATCGGCGCAGTGCAGATGCTAGGGACTGCGAACTATATTGCCCTCATCGGCGGAGGCAAAAATCCGAAGTTCCCACAAAATAAGGTTGATCGAGACTCTACATTCCAAGGAGGGGATCTAGCTAACATTCTTGCTAGGTTATTATATGGGATGATTTGAAGGGTAAAATTGGAGTACAAATCCCAGTTCTTACGACTGTTCTGGGCGTCAGGTTATCAAAAACACATATTGTTGTTGCCCTTCAGAATAGCATTCGAGTGTACAAATTCCAAATTCAACCAGAACTCTGGGCTGCTTTCGAAACAGCTGATAATCCTCTCGGTCTGTGCTGCTTAACACCAAAGACACTAGTATTCCCGGGAAGAACTTCAGGACAGGTGCAGATTGTGGAATTGTCTTCCGGGAATGTCAGCATAATACCCGCACATAGCTCATCGCTGCGAGCTCTGGATATCAGTCGGAACGGCGATATTTTGGCCACGGCAAGTGAAACAGTCAGTATGTCATTCTGTTTTAGATGTATCACTCGTTAACTTTCACGTAAGGGAACTTTAGTACGAGTTTTTGCAACAAGTAATTGTGCTCGAATAGCAGAGTTGAGAAGAGGAGTCGACCATGCAAACATATTCTCAATAGCCATTTCACCATCTGGTGAACTCCTTGCAGTTACTTCAGATAAATCTACACTCCACATCTTCGACATACCTCACCCACCAAAACCTGCACAATCATCTATACCAACGAGTCCGAGAAGGCTTACCTCGCAAGGCACAGGAAGCCCTGCTATTGGTGAAGTTGATAGTAGTCAGAAATGGGGCATTCTAGGACGCATTCCATTACTACCAAGAGTATTCTCAGACATCTACTCCTTCGCTTCTGTTCACTTTGAGATTGGAGATGAACCTGTCTACGGTAGTTCCACGCCTCTGAATTCCCCAGAATATTCAGGATTCCGCTCACCCAAAGGAGTTTTGGGATGGGTAGATGATCATACTATCATGGTCATAGGCGCAGGACGAGATGGGAGATGGGAAAAATTTATCATTGCCGAAGGAGAGGATGGAAGACGTTATTGCGTACGCGATGGATGGAAGCGATATCTTGGCTCTAGCTGAGACGTAAGTATGGCAGTATTTGTACTATTTAGCGTGGCGTTGGCCGTAGTAGTCAGATTAGAGTTCGATTAAGATATTGTTCGGGGTTATTACTGACATCTGGGGTCAACAAGTCTGGTGGGTGGGTGAGAAATTATGGAGATACTTAAATAGATAGTCATAAGAATTGACTTCGGAGCCCAAGATCATTTTGAATTTAATTCATTAGCATTTTCACTTCAATCTCTCCGTCTCTCCCGCGAGTCTCGTTTTTCTCTTGGCTCGCGCCTTTCTCTCGGTTCTCTCATTTCCCTTGAACTCCCTCTCTCACGGTGACTTCTATGAGAAGTTCTCTGTAGGCTTCCACTTCTCCTCTGTCTATGCTTCTCTCGCTCCCTCTCGCTCCTGCCACCCTTCTCTCTTTCTGAGCGGTGGCGATGTCGGTGTTTATTCTTTTTCTCCCTTTCTTTCCCTGCCTTGATCTTCGCCAACGCCATGGCAACCTCTTCCTTTTTCTCCTCTATAAGGAAAGTCTTCATAGGATCATCTTCGTCGTGCTCTTGTATAAGGTTTTGCAGCTCTTTCTCTTCTTGGATCATAGGCCTTTCCTCCTCACTTTCACTCTCTTCCGTCCGTCGCCGTTTCCTTCTCTCTCCCCCCTCGTCTGCCTCAATCTGCTTCGTATTCCTCAAATTAATGTCCTCTCCCGGTTCATCATCCTGCTTCTTATACCGTGTGTGATCGACCTTCAGGGTGCGTCCCATTATAACAGCGCCACCTAGATTATCAACCGCGAGATCCGTACTCCGTTGATCTTCATATTTAAGAAATGCAAAACCTCGAGATTTGCCTGTTTCTTTGTCGCGAATTAGATTTATATAGGTAGGCTCTCCAAATTGTGAAAATATCGTGACTATATCGCCCTCGGAGAGCTCGAATGGTAGGCCGCCGATGTAAATGTAGGCAGTGTCTCGATAATCTGAATGCCAGGATGCTTCTGGGGAGCTGTACAACTGTTAAAATCCCGTCCAATCACTCAAACTTGAGGTACTCACACTCCATTTTCAAGCTCGCGCTTGTTGAGCTCCTGGATCTGCCGTATGCTGTTCATATTGTGGTTGAAGTAAGTTGTGGAGTTGTCGGAGGGACAAGGCTGTAAAGAAACTTAAGGCTGAAGGTGGTTGAATTTCTGGCGGGCCTCGCATAATTTGAGACGGGGGGAGAGCTTGTTGAAGCTTCACCCCAACGACAACAACGCTTATAGCTTCCTTTTACATTGTGTTCACGAATCCATGGCGAAAGGAAGGGCCACATAGTAGAACAAAATTCAAGGTTCCAAGATAGCCAGTTACGGGGAATTAAAAGCATCCAAACGCGACCCTGGACGCGTCTCCTATTGCCATCATGGCAAACAGAGCTTCAACATACACGCAGGTTTCGGCGACAAGCGATCCAGACCGGCCGAAGAGCGCGGATGCGAAGAAGGATCTATGGTTGACTCTCCTAGATGGCGTCTCCAGCGGAAAGCGATTGCCAGAGAAGAATATCCTCGTCCTAGGTTAGGTGTAGTTCCAGTTTGGCAGATCATGTGCTAACCATGCACAGGAGGAACTACTGATTCGCAGAGAGAGTTTCTTGAAGCACTGTCTTCGGAAGATATGAGAAAATCTGATAGACAAAGTAGCAAACAACCTCCAATAGCGAATAATTTTGCCCTAGGATACACCTATCACGATGTACTGGACGCAGATCATGAGGGTACAGGCTCTGAAAAGTATTGTCATTTCGGCAGGCTAATTCAACATAGACATATTAGCTCGACTATCATTATATCTACTCACGGATCCCTCACCATCTTTCACACCCCTCTTACAACCTCTACTTACTCCTGAAACTATCCCCAACACCCTTATTGTCATATTACTGGACTGGTCACAACCATGGTTCTGGCTAAGGCAAATGCGAGACTGGATACGGCTTTTACGGACACTTTTGGTGTCTTTGGATGTGGACTGCAAGGATAAAATGGAAGAGGTCATGAATAGTTGGCGGGATAGAGGTCGTGGAGGTAATAATCTTGATGGAACTACTTCAGGAAATACAGATGGAGATGTCAGCTTGCCGTTAGGCCCTGGAGAGTGGGAAGAAGGCCTTGGTCTGCCTTTATGCGTGGTTTGTCAGAACGTAGGTTCCAAAGCCGTTATGGACCGTTCTTCAACTGCTAACCCAAATTCAGTCTGACCAGATTGAAAACCTGGAGAAGGGGCGAGCCTGGAAGGAAGAAGAATTCGATTTCATTTTACAATTTCTGAGAACCATCTTATTAAAGCGTATGTCTTGATCTACGTTTTCGTATTTTCAAATCTATATACTAACCAATACAGATGGTGCATCTCTCATCTACACGATCCCCTCTGTAGCTAGTCCTTTACAGAGCCTTATCCATTCATCACTTGGAATTCACTCACTTCTGAAACGGCAGCCTCTTAAACACAATGTCATTGACCGCGATAAGGTTGTAGTTCCTCCAAATTGGGACTCGTGGGGTAAGATCAGGGTGCTCCGAGATGGCTTCGATGTGGAAGCCATCAACAAGGGATGGTCTCTTGATATAGAAGAATCTCCTAGTCGACCTTCTTCCGGCATGGACCAAGGTGATGAGGTACCCAAAAAGAAAGGGGGCGCAGTGGAAGCGTATGAGGAGCAAATCCGGGATCCTTCATTAGATGCACTACAAGCCGTTACCGCCGAGAGTCATGGAATAAAGCTTGAGATTTCAAGCCAAGATACGCAAACTTTCTTGAGCACACAAGTCGAAGTTCTTGATAAGATTCGACAAGGAAATGATGCAGCCGGAATGGACAGCAGCCGCTTAATAACAGGCAGAAATGTGTCAAGCCCTAGCGTAGAGACGAGTGATGAAGTTGTGGGCGCCGAAGAGGGTAGGGTCAGTGAACATATCGGTCCGGTACAATTCAACATGGGAGGCATCCAGGTGGATGCCGATGACATGTTGCAAAGATTAAAGGTGATAATCCGTTCTATCCTGTTCTTACCCATTACCATTTGATTTCAGAGCCTGTTCGCTAACTTTTCTAGGACCGCCAAACATACCAGACTCCAGAGCCAACATCACCAGGCACCACATCCGGAGATGGCAAGTCCTCCCAGAACGAGGCCTTGGCATCGTTCTTTGCTGGGCTCATGAAGAGGGGTGGAAATAATGCTGCTAGCAGTCCAAAACCTGGCTCTTGATGACTTTTCGAATGCTTGGGTTGTACAGCGAGGAATTTGTGGCTACGGAGTTCAGGACTTGTACACATTCTGTAAGAGATTGCCTGGGTCCGTGCATGATACCCATTTGTACGTTCATAAAGCCTACTTGGGGTGTTATCTAGTCAAAACAAAATGACATCTTGCAGTGTTCGCAAACTGCAATGTCCATTATTTTCTGCTTAGTCCAAATGCTGTACACAAGCTTCAGACTAGAGTTGCTAGAGTCTCGTGAATGAAGTACATATGAAACAGTAAGCATGTCCTGGAAGCTTCTTTACATTCCTAGATTCCTAGATTCCTGTTTCAAATCTCCTTCCAGTCTGTCACAATACTAAAGTCCGCGATGGCCGAACTACAGTTTCATTCCTTGACGGGATCGGGTTTGCCAAAGATGCTACTCGAGTGACATCTCACAAAGGACGACAGATTTCCCCACATTACTCGGCACTGCCGTTCCGGCTGACTTCCTTTCATCAGAATTTTCAACTGCTTTGCGTTACAGCGTTGTAACTTTAAGCCACTTCAACCTTCGCTGGTGCTAGATATACTCCCGCGAATGATAGAAAGAATGAAATTTCTAAAGCATCAACGGTCGCTAGGTTGACCATTGCAGTTACACGGGCCGAGGTGCAGAGGAGTTAGTCTCAGAAGGGCATACACAGAGACACCCGAGTAACACAAGCACAGAATAACTAACTAGCATGCTTTCTGTCTGCTATCTAGCGGCATGGTTACTTCTCATGGTCGAACAGTCTCTAGGGGTCCGAGGATGGCATGGAGAGAGCTACAAATCAAGACCCCATACTAATCGTTGTTGAACAGGTCTGTAAAACACCAAAGTGTATATAATAGGACTTGAACGCTGCGTTGGTACAGCACCAATCCTCTTTTCAAGAAATTATATCAAATTACCACGCAACTTCGGTCCATTTCTATCTTCGATCAGTTCTTAAACCTGTTTCACTTTCAAAATGGTCACTATCAAGGCTCTTCCCTTCCTCATTTCCGGTGCTACAGCTCTTGCAGTACTAAAGCGCGACTTCACCTCCTTCATATCTTGTCTCCAGTTGGTAGACGACAAGGTGAATGGATTTAAAAATGTGATGGCTAATTATTACGGCGGCATTACCTACGCAATCACTATATCCGTATGATTTCCTAGTGGAAAACTGTCAACATCTCATTGCTAACAAACAATCACCAGAATGACGAGAAAGACCTCGACAGCACTGTCGTCAAATGCACCACGCAAGCTAAAGCGAATGGTCCAGTCACTACAGATGAATACCCTCAACTTTTTGCTGTTGTTGACAGGCTCGCTCCCGATCTCCAAGCCTCACTGATCACAAGCAAGACTAAGAAGGGATTCTTTATAGGCGATGGCGTCCTTCCTATCTTCCAGACTGCACTTGCGGGATTTGCTGCGGATAGTATTGCTCTTGCGACAGCTTTGGCTAGTATTGTTCCGGACGAGGACAAGGGTGCTGCGAATCAACGGAAGGAGGAGATTCAGGCTGCGTTTGATGATTGCATCAATTATTACAACATCAGTGTTGATTCATATTGAGGGGGACTTTTGCTTCCAATTATACTAGAAAGTAGATTAAAGTTGAGGGGCCCCATGGGTAGAGACTTAGTGATATTAAAGAAGTCATCTTGTTTCAAGCATTGTTATTTCAAATTTAGACATCGTCTAGCTTTCCTTTCTCTTCTCCACTAAACATTATATAGAAATAACTTTAATCTCTCACCTTGTTTGATGAGCGCTTAAAGGGAGACGTGGATCACTGGTCACGAAAGCCTGGTGCAGGGCATCAAAGATTTAGCTATCTAGTAGAATTCCCCTGCTCCTGTAATACTAATAGACATACACCTTAAGAGTGCATTTCCCCGGATTTTCCCAGTATGCTAAGCAACAAACAATTTTCAGAACGGATACTACAATCCGTTTTCAAATATGTCCTTTTTTGTATATCGTTCATTGACTCCTTTTAAAAGAAGAATTCGAGTTGTAAATCTCCTACCAGAGAATCGTGATCTTTTAGGACAAACTCTTGAGCAGTCACACTATTCGAGTTCACAACATGATACTGAAAACAATATAGTACGACGTACTATCTCGCATGTTTCCCTCGACAACGCTCCACCATATACTGCACTCCCATACAACTGGGGGGATCAGACACGGCGGCGCGACATAATTCTCAATAGTTCAAAGATATCCATTACCCAAAAATCTCGAAACTGTCCTTCGACATCTAAGACTTCAAGACCGATCTCTCACGTTATGGATTAATGCTCTTTGCATTGACCAAAATAATGATGTAGAGAAAAGTGAACAGATCCAATGGATGAGACAGATATATTCGCAAGCTAAGTCTGTTACAACTTGGTTAGGTCCTACAGCAGATGATAGTGACATTGCGATGCGTTGGATGAATCATTACGGTAATTGGACATTTAAGCTAGGTATAGGGTCATACCCAACGTTGCAACTTCGATATCTCTTGGAATTGGTAGACTCTCGGGGAACTAGGTCTGTGGAAGAAAAATTAGGAACATTCATCGGGGGGCTCACAGTGCAGCTGTCCCCTGACGGTCATGAGCACTTCACATGCATTGCTGCTCTGCGGATGTTACTGGAGCTTCCTTTCTGGAGCTGCGTCTGGGTGGTCCAGGAATTGGTCAGTGCCACGAACACGCTTTTTTTATGTGGCAAAGAGAAAATAACGGAGGATGCCCTTCATCATGGCTTGCGATTATTGAGTACCTTTAGGCGATACTACACCTTAAAGGTTCGCCGTGAGATATTGACACCTCAAATACAAAGGACTTCAATCATCTCAATTCAAACCCAGTGCCCGATTGCGCTCTTAAGGCTTCGGAGAGCCAAGGGTTTGCCACCATTAATGTACTTGATGCGCTTCTTGCGATCATTCGAGGCAACGGATCCCAGATACAAGGTATTTGCATTGTTAGGAATCGCAAGTGATACAGAAACACTTGGTCTAGGCCCTGATTACGGGAAGTCCTGTGAGGATGTATACATAGATCTCGCTCTAGCTTTTATTCGGAGCGGCTACCTTGATCTACTGTCTCTCAGCGACCCATCGAGAAGAATTGTAAACCTTCCATCGTGGGCACTTGACTGGTCAACTAAGAGTTACAGGCATCCTCCTCAGGAACGGACACTCAATAGATTGAATTCTTCCCTAAGCTCGTTATTAGAACACAAATTTTCCGCATCTAGTGCCCAGGGAGGGCGGGACTTTTCAAGCGGTAAGGCAACAATTCGAAGCCTGCCTCTTCTACTGCATAGGACTGTCCTAGGGGCCATGAGACAACTAGGCATGGCTTGGAAGAACGGAGACGTTGGTATATAGTTACAAGATCTATATAATTTTTCTGCGCGTGCAAAAAACATAACTGGATTGTCTGAAGAACGTCGTGAAGTTGTCTAGTGTACTGCTGTAACCGACCAAGAGATTCGACAGGGCCAAACGAAACCTAGACTTACAAAAGAGAATGTCAAAAATATACATGGGTTATTAAAGGACAAATATCTAAGCCTTACCAATGAGCAGATGTTGATTGATGCAGGTCTAGGGAGCTACTACGAGCAGCTTCAGATAGTTGCTTGAGGACGCCGGCCATTCCTGACCTTGAATGGCTTACTTGGTATTGGTCCACATGAGAGTCAGGCGGGTGATGTTCTCGTCATTTTCATAGGGGCTCATGTACCGCATGTCCCGCGCCGTCATGGCGAAGACAGCCCATGGCGACTTATAGGCGAGGCATATTTGCATGGGGTCATGGATGGCGAGGCCATGATAGACGTTCAAACTGCTGAATTAGTGTCACTTTGCTGAACAACGCCGGTCAGCAATCCTGTATAAAATAGATGGCACATATATTAAATATTAGTATCAAATCATTAAATTAAATTCCACTTCACTTCTCCTACATCATAAGATAGATTGGTTGACTATTGTATGATGACTGCTTCCATTCAACATAGACTTTCATATAGTGTTGGATGGCTCTAAGAGAGATAGTACCGGGGGGGGATAAACAACTATAATCAGTTACAAACGATTGCATTATATTCTCATCATCTAAGAGGTCATTGGCTATCTGCAACGCTTTCTCTATGACTGTTGCAGCTGTAACGATGTATGTCAAGTTAAGCTTCCTCCAGACATTGGCAAAATTTTCGAGGTCACTCAGAGTTATTTTTTCCTGGCTTTGAGTGCAGAGTACGACTAGCTTGATTAGCCTAGCCAACCCAACGTGATAGGTGTTACCTCCACAGCCCTCTACGACCAATGGCCATGTACTATGAGATAGCGGTGAGTAACAGTTCTTACTCGCCCCACAATTTCGAAGTATCAGAAGAAGAGAAGATCTTACTAGCCTACAACTATCAAAGCTTCCATCTGCTATTCAGCCATAGATTCGGTTGTCGGATTTCAAAAATTCTAGAAATTCTGCATGAGTAGAACTGCTGCAGGAGGGCACGTGTAATCCTTTTCAGTGTAGCGCTTCACTTTAATATTAAGGGCAAGTCTGACATTACAAGGCTTCTAGTCCTTCACTATTGAACAAATGTTCTTATATCCTGCGGCTTTGATCCTATGCTACGGCCTCAGAAGAAAAGGTTCCTGTGCCATTCAACTACCTTAACATTTCATACGAATAGGACTACGTGCACCCGCTATTCGTCTATAGGTATGGCCCACCGCTTTCGAATCTGGCTGAACCCTCACTCAACTTATCTTTTAGACTTGAGTTTGATGGGATTGAGCTCTTCTGCCTGTAAGATCCAAATTCGTACCACCCCTACCTACACTAGTGAGGCTCGCCGGATAGAACGAAGCTCTACATTCCCTGTACTCAGTATCTCTCTAAACATAAAATCTATCGAGGAATATTTCACCCCAAACTTTATAGTGGGATGGGCTTTCTGCTTTTGGGGAAAGGAGGATAGGAACACTACAGCCGCTAATGATCTAGATCTCATCACCTACACTGCATTTCTCGTGCAAGTCTGATGTAACCTTGATCGGTAACGAAGAGTTGCTAGGATATCAAACGCCTCATCCTCATAAACCTTTTTGTACTGTTCACCCGATCAGAGTGGACGCGCGACGATAGACTTCGAGTACAGACCCTATACTTCGATGCTGGTTTTACCTATGATCAAATCGTCCTTCAAACTAGCCTTACGATGGGACAGGTTCGGTGTACCCTAGACCACCGACTTACTCCTCAAAAGAAGAGGTCTGGTAGAAAGGTTCTCTTGAATACGCCCCAACGAAAATACCTTATTAAATGGGTTACAGCTTCAAGAATAAATAGATATATATCTTGGCCAACTATTTTAGGCCGGCACTATAATAAAAAGTTATTCGTAAGTTTTTTTTTTTTAGTTTTTTTTTTCAAAAAAAAAAAAAAAGGCTTTATATAATAATATATATAAAGGAAACCTCTTCTTTCTGAATAGTATAAGGGGAATCGTCTAGTCTAGACTTGAGAATATATATTCTAGTCTGACGAGTAATAGAATAAAGTTCTATAAAGTAATAAAGCCTGAGTTCAGCCTGAGAGGTATATTAAGGCCTCGATAACAAGGAGGGTTGGAGAGTTAGAGGTCTATTATAAGACTATATTGAGTTGCGATATCAAAGAAAGATTGACTAGATGTTTTGGGGCTCTATATCTAGGAAATATAGTAGATATAAGGGCCTATTTTAGAAGAAGGGCTAGAAAACAATAAATACAAGCTCTTACTCTGGGATTATAGTCTCTATAATCCAGGAGATTCTACAGCAGTATCTAGAGCTTCTATTCCAGCAAGATAATGCTAAGGGGTATATACCTGCTTTTACAACTTCTGTATTTTAAGCTATTAGGATTAGGCCTATAATATGGCCCGCCAAATCTTCTGACCTTAATCTTATTAAGACTAGATAGGATGAAATGAAGGATTATATACAAAAAAAATGTCCCGAAGTTTATAGATCCTGTAAAAGGTTTAGAGAGGCAGTCCAAGAGGCTCAGGAATCTATTACAGAAGCTACTATTAAGGAGTTAATTAATGGAATAGAGGATAGATATATTGAGGTGATTCTGGCAGACGGAGGCTATACAAATATTAGGAAATTGTCTTAAAGCAGCATTGTTGATCATCTGGAGCGCGCAGGCGCCCCACTGCAGTTTATTTGGGTATATACGAAGTAGTATACCCGAGACCATCAGTTCGTTCCCTTTAAATGAGGGATCAACCGGGGTGGTGCCTGACGTAGGGAAGAATTGGTGCTCGTTATCAAGTTTGCCAAGGCTTAAACAGCGCCGGAGGTGCTTCGAATGGTAGTTAGGCACCCAGGATGAACCTTCAAAGGGGCCAGATTTCAGATCTTCTGAATGGCCTGATAGCAAACTGTGATGCTGAATAGGGGTACATAATCCTGAGCAAATCCAAGTTACCGTGAAGCTATACGTGAGAAAGAACGCTTGTTCGGTAGACCTCCTCTGGTTCAAGGTCTTATCGGATGTGATTCTTAGCAGCCTCCTCGGGGCTGTAAAGGCCTAGCAGTGCATTATCTGATCATGGGCTAGGGTTGCCCGTGTCAAGCGTAGATTTTTAGGCATCTATAATAGGTTCGTTTGTTGCTGGTGTTTAGCGTAAGGTCTTTTTAGCCCTCTCAAAGCCAGTACTAGCCTCACTGACTCAGCATGCGCATAATAGAGGCCCTTGATTGTTTTGGTCCTGCAAGTAATGTAGTTAGTACCATGTCAATACCATGGAATAGATCATCCATAGTCATTATATCGCGCCATAGAGAAAAACTACGTCTTTCGGGATTGCTGCCACTTGTATGACTCATCTCCTATGAAACCATTCGTAATCTAAGAGATGATCCTGCGATTATTGTCTTCATTAGTAGGGGTGTCCCTAATGGCTTGGCGCAGATACTGAAATGCATAGTGAAGAAAGGCATCATATTTGTTGATCTGTCACGACCAGCTAAAACCCACGTTTACCTAGGCAATCGAGTATCACTGAATTCTTCAATATAACGTAGGCCTTTCGCCAGTGAAATAATAGTATTATCATTCGATAAACTAATCGCTAAGGAAGGAAAGAAAGAGCTTGAATTTGGGTGGGGTGGTGATAACCCCTCCACCATGATAGAATATACAGCGTGACACAGGTTACTCCTATGCTAAACCCTTACATGATCTAAAATTGTTGAATATAGACAACAAAGACAGGTAAGGACACCTGCTGCCTTCTATGAGTCATGACAATAGGTAGCAATAGGCAGCAATAGACAACCTTATAGACTCCAGGTCTATATATAGCACTTCTCTCTATAGAAATAAAAGATCATCGCTAAAAATATCCAACACAAATGATAACAGAACGAGCTTGTGAGCATATCTCTCACATAAGGGGAATTTGCGATGCCTTTTAGCTCATGTCAATCTGATTGATAAAGATCATGTCAACTCACATAGGTAACCTGAAACTCTTATTCCAGAACTGTGGGAAGGTGTTAAAGTCACGGCAGAACAGCCCAACAAAGAGTGACTCAAGATTTTGCGATATTTGTATATCCTTGGACCCGCACCCGAAATCAAGATTCATAAGCCTTTCTGCTCTCTTAAGGCCCCAGACATATGACACAGAAGTGAATGGCGGCATGTTGCCGATAGTTGCACATCTTAGGCAACATCACAAGTTGTCCGAAGCAGCCGCTAGTAGGAAGTCGAGCAGGCGGATTTCTCCTGTAGGTGTGCGAAGACAGGAGTAACTTAACTCCATGCCGCCGGTGACTTCAATGAGACAATCATCGGAAGTCTATTCGAGACCAATTGAGCAGCCTCGCTACTTGTGCCTACTCTCAATAAGTGGCTAATCACCCAATAGAAACAATTCACACTTCCCAACTTGTATTCTAGATAACAATTTTGTATGGCAGCGCATAGCGTGCCACTGCTAATCAGGCTATCCAGAAGATAATATAAACTTTATGAATCCAAAAGTCTTAGATGAGCCGCGTTTTGGACTAATTGTACACATCGACTGTTGATGCATTACTTAGTTGCCACAGCTTATTTGACACCCAGGAAAGGGCTAGGGAACAACAAGTAAATTCTTCTATACATCCTGCGCCCAGAAGGTGAAGAAAACTAAAAATTCAAAACTTTTCCGACTGGAGCAGCGTGTCCGTCAGAATGTGTTTGAGTCTGTTTTACTCAAGTTATCATACTTCCCTCAAACAAGGCCAATCCATACATCATGACTCTGGCCCTGTCCACCAAAACTAAGGGCAACACTTGAGAGTTTCAGTATAAATGTCATCTCCTTTCCTTTCTCCGTTGTCGAAATGATGCTACACAATCTGCGTTGCACTTATACTCAAGGCCTACTACTTTTAAACCATTGACCCTATCGACATACGCCTCTTGAAAAGTACTTTTTATAAATTTTTTAAAGTTATGGGAAGTTGACTTAAAAAATGAAGCTTAGTTATAAAAGAATGAAGAGTTCTGATAATTCTTCGTGTTTCTAATGCGTTGTGTAGATTTGATTCAAGTCATGGATTTATCATATCCAGTCCCGATTTCGAGCTTTCCATAACGGGTCGTTGAGCAAATAATATTTATATTGGTAGGTTTTTAGAAGGATGAGTGGTCGTGAAGAACCAGTTCTCCTGATCTGAGGTGGACAGAAGTGGATATATTGATAGGAGTTGTGATTTTGGATAAGCCATGAAAGCCAATATAGAAAGTGACGGGTGCAGGTGCTGTGAGGCTACAAAGAGGTTGCAATCTGTGTCATGGTGCTGCGAGGCAGGGAAAAATACCCTTTTATATTTACCTACTAGAAAGAGAGTGGATCTTCTCTGCTTTGAATCTGAATTTTCGAATTTTCATGCACTGGTTAGCTTCCTCCTCTCAAACTCTTTAGTATGCAGCATCACCAGAAAAGACGGCCCTACTCAGGTCTCCTCAATCATCTTCGCCTAAGGTGAGGCGAGCACTTTTCAAGGGTCTCCATTTTAGGGTAAGCTGGAGGTTATTTTCCCAGAAGTCTGAACGTCCTCCTCTTATATAGGCATGGCACTTTTGCCGAGATATAGAATGAGTCAAGTCTACACAAAAATTTATGAATTGTAGAAACCTACAACCATTGGAATTTTATAGAAAAGGATAAAGAGTGTGTGCATTACGGAAGGCTATACTAGGGCTCATATGGAAATATTTTCTAGGCTACTATATAATATATTAATTAATTTTCATTACTATATAATAATAATAACAATAAAAGTTTCAATAACATAAAATGCAACTAGGGAAATAGCGTGTGGACCATGTTACGTACAATATACTATATTGAGTCTTAAATATCACCCATTCTTAATCTCGATCTTATCTATCTAGTACTACGAGGTACTGTATATACAGCAGATCGTGGTCACGCGCTATGTGGCTAAACGACCAAGACCTTTTCTATACTACGCCTAGGCAAAGCTAAGAAAGGGCCCTAGTTTTCAGGCGGCACTCTATATTTGCGTGGCACCCAAATGGAAATAAAAAAATGTTCACAATCTCTAGTCCAGCAGCGTCCAGAATTTCTTCAAACTGCTTCTTCGTCTTCTCGGTTCCGTTCAACATCATTACTACAGAGATCAGTTAAAAGATAGGTCATTCAGGGTCCCAACCTACGGTTGAAATCCATCCAATACGGTGTCACTTCAGACCCAATCTCCACCTTCTCTGGCATAATCATATCCGCAATTATGAAACGAGACGAGGGGCCCATTGCACTTGCAACATTCTTCACTAGCTCCTTGCAAACTGGGACATAAAAATCATGGAGAACGCGGCGCATTAGATACAAATGTGCATCTGAAAACATATTAGCTACGAGGTAGAGGCAGGGAATGTCATACTCTTAACAGGCTGGGGAGTGAAGAAATCGTAGGACATCTTCTCGATACCCGGAATATCTTCTGATGTTAACGAAGCCAGTACGTCTGGTCGATCCTGTAGAATCATCTTTGCGCCAAACCCATTCGGCGCCTCTTTCTGGATAGCCTTGAGAAGTTGGCCTCTTCCACCCCCAATATCAACGGCGAAAGGCCGGGAAGGGTCGGCTTTGACTTCCTCTTTCATGTTGGCCCAGGGGAACATACCAAGGATAGGCGTGACTTGCTCAGACGTCGCCATGGTGAAGTTAAAGTTTTGCAGCTTCTGTGGATCGCTAGAAATGGCCTCGTAGTAATCCTTTCCTTCGAGACCAACCGCCCATGCGTAGGGTGACTTTTTGAGATCATAGAGGTCTTCCTGCTTGTGCGTACGAAAATACTCAGGGAGCTTGTAAAATGGCCCGGTTTGATCAATCATGAACTTGAAAAACTCTCTTGCCACTCCCTTGAGGAACACAAAGGCATTGGGATTGAGAGCAAAAGTATCTGGAGCTGGTTCGACACAAATGCCATTGATCACGACAAGCTTGAGTGCTCGTGCTAAAGGATGGTCATTGTCAGTCCCTCAAACATCATGAATGAGATCCCACCTATGGCAGACTCGTCGACTTTAATGATTTCAGCCAACTCCTTTGAGCTAATGGATCCTTGTTTTGGAATGGCCTCCAAAACTTCCAACTCGACGAGTAAATTCATTGCTGCAATGCACTGACTCATCTCCCACTGCTTCATAAGCACATCCATTGGGGTCTCCAACAGAATGCGCAACCGATCTGCCTCCTTCAGCAGCTGACGTTGCTTCACAGGGTCGCCATTGAACTCCTTGACCGCTGCTGCGAACTCACTCGCCGCTGCAATCAGCTCTACATTCGGGCCGGGGGGTAACGGTTCCATTACGTCGGGTCGGCTATGTTTGAGTACAACGGAAGGAAGGAACTCCGGGAAAGTTAATGTAAAAACATAAACGCAAGGTTTTTCATTAATGTGGGTGGCAGGGACACTTGTATTCGTACATGTCCCCACAAGCCTCGAGAAATCTACATGCAACGTAGTCGGACGAGGTTCCCTAGTGCACATGCATGTCCACCTCGGGACGCGGGAGGGACAACGGCTCTATGTTTTGCCAAGTTAGGTAAGCCATGAATACCATTCCACTATCGCTTAACCTTGCCTGTCCCAGCACTTCGTGCATGGGATGGGATGTGCATGTACCTTGCAAAATGGCAAAGTAAACGAAAACTGCATTTAAAATCTGCGCCCCCCGCCTCATCTCGACCATGCTAGCTTACGCTCTATATTATCGTGTCACCTGTGGGCGGTCTCTCTTCAACAATACACCATGCAGCAGCCAACTGACATCATTGAAGCCAATGATGACTCTTTCACTGATGAGGTTGGAATCTATCTCCTACTTGTGAAATTTGACCAGTCTTTGACTTCGTTCAGGGTGCCGACCTTGGGGGAGAAAGCTCCTTAACATCTTTGTCCTCAAGCGTCATGAGCGGAGTTGAGGAAAATGGAAGAACTTACGCATCTTATGGCAAAGAAGGTTCGTCTGGTCAGCTTTGAGCCAGCTCGTACGAAACAGCAAGTAACGAACACTGTCAAGAGTATGGTGCACCAATGGATGAACAGGAGATGGACAGAATCGACATGGCTCACGCTAAATATTTTATGCTGTTGGAAAAGAAGCGATGGCTTGCTCCAATATCCGCGAACCCACAGAAGGTCCTTGATCTAGCTTGTGGAACAGGTCAGTCTTCTGCATCACTCTTGAAGCCCCTCAGGGAAGGCAATATGTTGATTCACTCTACAGGAATTTGGAGCATTGACTTCGCCGATGAAAACCCATCTGCAGATGTAACAATTTAATTCCACGGATGGTAAAGTCGGTACTGATTCATGATAGGTAACTGGTGTTGATATTGCCCCTATACAGCCAAAATGGTGAGTGGATCATCTATTTTGACGTCAACTTCTATAAATGCTGATTTGCTTTCCCAATTAGGACCTCACCGAACTGTCACTTCGAGATCGACGATATCGAGCAACCGTGGACATGGAAGGAGGAAAGTTTCGATTACATCTTCGCCAGGGATCTACTACTCTGTATTCGAGACTGGCCTCGCCTGATTGATCAATGCTTTAAGTAAGTATACTCATAACAAATTAAAATTCCCAAAAGTAACAACCTCAACAATAGACATCTCAAGCCAGGTGGGTGGCTGGAGTTTCAATGCATCAACGGGACTCTCGGCTGCGATGACGGCACGGTCCCGGATGACAGCCAATTTAAAGAATACGACCGATTGCTGCGCGCGGCGGCAACGGCTTTCGGTACCCCCCTTGAAGATCCAGCTGGATACGCGAAATGGTTCGAGGCTGCAGGGTTTGCGGGTGTGACTGAGAAAATATTCAAGATGCCAACGAGTCCGTGGCCTAAAGATCCACGGCTACGCATAGTCGGTGCTTTTGAGCAAGAAAATCTGACCGGGAACTTGGAGGGCATAAGCACAAGGGTATTCCAGAAGGGTTTGGGTTGGGCAGCGGACGAATCAGCAGTGTTTTTTGCCGGGGTGAGGAGAGACATTAAAAACCGGAGGCACCATTCATACTACCCATTCTATGTCGTTTATGGGCAGAAACCCTTATTAACAGCCAAATAAAATATATGTTACAAGTAGTCTGGTCTAATACGGGACTTAGATAAGCCTACAAAGTGACTAAGATCAAAGGAGGTCAAAAAGTCGCCGCTTTTGCCAAGTTGAATCCCTTCCCCATTTCTCTTCCCACGATACTCACTTATAACTGATAAATTAGTGCCCCCCCCCCCCCCCCCAAAGCGTGCAGCCTATGTTACTGCGACCTGCCAGGTGGGAAGTGGGCCTATTTCAGATAACCTATTCGGACCTATCTTATCCTCTACTCCTGCATGTATATAGTCACCCCTCACAACCTACTCTACTCTATAATCGAGCTCATTTCCCTAATTGACACAATCCATGTTTTGATCTACCTATCGTGGTTGAATGTAGACTAGAGTAAACGAAACCAGCAGGTCGATAGATTGTGTATGTTTACACCCAGAGTAGATGAAAAGGAGACCACGACGAATTGTAGGATGCTGAAGGCCTATAAGCTTTGTTGGATCATCTATTCGGAGGGGGGGTAAAATGGAAGAATATATGGTATCCTATTGCCTATTAAGCGAGGAGAATATTTTCTCTGGCTGCTATTGTCTTCAGGTCGGGCCTAGTAACATTAGGTCCTTTTAATAGTTTGCGTTTCTATAAGTATTTAGCTAAACTCGTTGTGTGAAAATATTTCCCCTATAAAGTAGAGATCACCAAATTTCCAAATGCAGTAGTGACTCTAGTATAAACACTAAGGCTTATAGGTTATAGTTATCGCATTTTCGATTCCAAATGGCATTATAACATTGGATCCACTTAGCTCTTAGAGTGTCATCAAGGTCGACATGATGAATGATACAGGCCATGTCTGCTAGACTGTCGACTTTCGGAGTAAGATAGTTTGTTTCATGTCCACTATAAAAATAATTTTGATTATAACAGATAATACCTTGAGCCCTCTCAGCAAAGCAATGTAAACTTTGTATTATACTCTACTTTTTATCTTTCGGATTTTCGTTGGTATATAGTAGCTGGTTGAGGTTGTTGAATTAGGTCATTATATTATCCCCTTGTGCCGTTTCACATGTTTCTCAGCCCTCCATCCTCAAATGCCAATTCCAGGCCAATCATGTATCTTATAGCCTGTCCACTAACAATATCTGGAGAAATCAGGAGTAGCCATTTTCGCAATATAGCAAAGACTGAGTTCTCTCTGACCTTTTCATTCGAACAAATCGGGTAAAACCACTATAGATAAGAATAAAGTGCTCTTGAGTAAAGGAGGGCTTGAAATTCTATATAATATCCAGTTAGAGCTGCTGATTCGGTAGCAAGATGGACCTAAAGCCGAGGACCAAGAAGCCCAGTAGCTTTATTTGCTGACGTAGGAAGGTACAATAGTCAATTTCAGATACTTAGCAGGCTACGGAACCGTTTGCCGCCAGAGTTAGAGTTGGTTGGATATGTTATGAATTCCTCGACTATATAGTATGAAGTTTAAGGTATACTAAGAAGGAAGTAATATTGAAACGCGCTATAGTGTTTCTGTAGAGGGGGGGGTTAAATGAAGTATTTGTGTGTATAGTTATTATACTTGAGGTTACTTCAAATTCGGTAAAGCAAAGAGCCAAAGTTTAAGGATAGACTACAAGTGAAACAAGGTCTAAGGGGCACTTGGATAGAATTGAAGGACAGGCAGTTGATAATTGTTTATAGGAATGATAGATGAGATAAATGTGTCTTATAAGCTAATATTTGTGTCTTACTATTCCGCGATATTGTATATAGTATCTCTAGAGGCAAAAATCTTGATATACTTCTTATTCCGGCGAATAGTCTCACTATAATATATTATATAGATACTAACACTAATATAGTTATATATTAGCTTTCTCTTATTTCTAATCAATATATTAAGCAAGTAATACTAAATCTCTTTTTATCTATTATAGATATTCTAGTCTTATCTAGAAAGTTACTAACTAATTACTAGACTTTAATATTGACTATTATAATCTAATTATATTCTAATATAAGAGTTTAGTACAGGAATAGCTTATATTATAGTATATATTCTATTCTGATAAAGAAATTATTATTACTCTATTTAAACTCAAGCTCTTTCTTTTCTTTTCTTAGTAATTAATTTATCAAATAATAATACTATTATTTTACTAGCGAAGAATCTATATTATATTAAAGAATTTAATAATACTTAGTTATCTAGATAAATATAAATCTTAGCTAGTTATAATATTCTAATTATTATAGAATTACTTTTTACTTGATTAATATTTTATTCTTATAAGATTTTTATTGATTTCTATTAAAGTCTCGTCGAAATAACTAGAGTCAAGTTTATATTTATTTTTTTATAAACTTATTATATAGATTTTAATTACTAGAATTTTATTAATATTTTATAAAACTAAAATAATTTAAATATAATATAAAATTTTTTTTTTCTAAAATAATAATATTACTTATAAAATATCTAAATATAAATATTAATTTTTTTTTAATAATTTTTTTTAATTAGACTTTATTTATATTAATTAAAGCTTTTAAATTTATAATTTTATTATTATTTTAATTATAATAAAAAACTATTTCAAAAAAAGAAATTAATAAAATAATAAATAAAATCTAGAATTTATCTCGAGTTTAATTTTTTTTTCTTTTTTTAGACTATTATTATTATTACTATTATTATTATTATTATTATATAAATATTAGATTTAAATATAATTATTATATATATATATATTTATTTATTTATTTATTTATTTATTTATTTATTTATTTATTTATTTATTTATTTATTTTATATATTATTTTGACTTATAGACTATATAGACAAGCTATATTATATATTCTTAGAAAACTAGTAACTAGAGAAAAATCTAAGTTCTTTTTATCTTTTCTTTAGTAATAAGTTAATATACTATTAGTAATACTAAGAAGTTTCTACTTGCTAAAAGCTTTTTAACTATAAAAGAGAGTATTTACAAGATCAAATTATTATAGCTTGTCTATTTATATAATCTATTTATATATTTGTCTAATTTTCTAGTTTATATTAAAGAGAAGATTAATATCTAGTATATTACTAATAGTTAATTAATATCTATATTTATCTTCTAGTAAATAATATACTAAAATATAACAAACTATCTTTTGTCTTTTCTTATATATATATAGATCTAATTTATAGTCTAGAACTCTTAGCTAATAGAATATTATCGCAAAGCTAGTATATTCTATATAAAGATAAATAAGTAAAGTACTCTTTGCTTTATAAAGATTATTATAGAGATATAAGATTTAAGAGTCTAAATAGAGTTATATATCTGAAAATATAATATTCTTATATTTGTCTATAACTATTTTCTAGTAAACAAGTATATATTATATTTTCTCTAGATTTTCTCTTTTTCTTAGCTTATCTAGTAAAAGAGAATTTATATCTAGAAGTAATATTTCTATTTTGCTTTTTTATTTATATAATTACTCTATATTTATCTTTTAAGATATTAGTAATAATAAAGTTTTAGTTAATCTCTTTTTTTTTTCTAGAATTATTTCTAGATTATAATATAAATCTTGTTAATTATTAGTAATATATTAATATTATATTTTGTTTATTTTCTATATTTGTTATTAAATTATCAAGATATATATTTATTAATAAGATTAATATTTTTATTTTAATTTATTATATAAAAGTAACTTTATATATATTTATTAAAATTTATAAAATTTTGTTTTAGAGTTATAAAACTTAGAAACTATTTTTTAAATATAATTATTTATTTATTAAAGATATATTAGATTTTAGTTTTATATATTAAAATAGTTTATATAACTAAAATATAGACTTATTTAATTATTCTAAATATTACTTTTTATATTAATTCTAAAATATTAAACAAAATATAATAATATATTAATATTTTTCTTTAAATTATTTTTATATAAATTATTTATTTAAGTTTTAGATTTATTTAGATTTCTAAAACTTGAATCTCTTATTTTGAATATTATATAATTTTTTTAGTATAATTATAATTATTAAATCAAAGATTTTTATTAATAAATAAAATAAATAAATTTATATTTTTATAAAATAAAATATATTCTAAATTTTTTTATTTAATTAAAATATTTATTATAAATTTCTTTTATTTTTTAATAATTATTAATAATTATTTTATTAAATATTAAAATATATAAATTATTTATAAAGTTTATTTTAATAATTTATTTTGAGAATTATTATAGATTTCTAGAAGCTCTATATTATAAAAGAGAAAAAGAATAAAAGATAAAAAAGAATTTTTAATATTTTATTAGAGATTTATTAAATATTTATAATATATTCTTAGATTAATAAAAATATAATATAATCTAATAAAAAGACTTTAATCTATTTTATTAACTAAAGAAATAAACTCTTTTATTAAAAAATATTAAATAAATATAAAAAATTAATTATATTAAAAGTTCTTGAGATATTTAATAAAAGAAATATAATTATATATTTTCTTAATTCTTAGACTATATAAATCTATTCTATAAGAAGTTCTAAGACTAACTTAGTTAATTTATATTTATAGACTTTTATCTAAATATCTAATAATAATAAATAGACTTTTACTAGATTTTATATTTTTATAATTATAATTTTTTCAATAATCTTTTCTATTATATTTAAAAATATTATTAATCTCTAGAATTTTATCTTGTTATATATTAGCTTATTTAGTTTCTTAAATATAAATATTAAAGTATTCTTGAATTTTATTAGATAATAGCTAGTCTTTTAATAGTCTATTATTAGTAAAATAATTATTTTTACAAAAAAGATCTTTATAATCTTTAAAAAGTAAAGAGATATTTTTTTTTTTAGTATTCTATTAACTTTTTAGCTAATTATTATTACTCTAGTCTTTATAACTATAGTCTTATTTATATTAATATATAGATTTTAAAATAAGTTATTTTAGAATTTTTTATTTATAATATTATTAATCTAAGCTAGAAATTCTAAGAAAAAGTATTAATAAAGAGTCTATATTTTGTTAACTAATATTCTAGCTTTACTTTAAGAAGTAAGTAATAAGAGTATAATAGAAAGTTCTAGAGAGCTTTATTCTTTTAGTCTAGTCTATCTTGCTAAATATTAGACCTTGTCTATCTTATTAAAGATCTCTTGAATTTCTTCTTAGAATATCTTTCTTTTCTTTTTTATCTTTAGTCTTTTGTATTTTACTATATTTAATATATTATTAACTTTTAGCTAGACTTAATAAATTATTTATTCTTGTTTAATTAAATCTTTAATCTTGTTAATCTATTATAAGTTTATTTATTAAGATTATTTTATTTATAATATTATTTTATTTATAAGATTAAAGATAAACTAAATAAAATATTTAATATATTTTTCTATTTAGTTTAAAATATATTAATTAATAGTTAATAAATAAAAGATTTATAATTCTATTATTATTATTAGTTTATTTAGCTTTTTCTAGAGTTTAGTCTTCTTTTCTAATCTTGATATTTTCTTAAAATTAAATTATATAATTATTAATAAATAATTTAATTCTTGATCTAAATCTAAATATAAACTATATTTTATTAGTTAATAAAAGATTAGTTTAGAACTAAATATTAAATTTATAATATTTAATAACTCTTTTACTTTCTAGATAATTTCTTTTAGTCTTATAAATAACTAAAGATTTATTTATTTGTCTAAAGAGTAATTATATAATTGTTAGTACAAATAATTAGCTATAGTTATATAACTTATTATATAATATAACTAGTCCTGATTAGATTAGTATAGCAGAAGCTATAGAGAAATATTCAAGTTTTTGCTTTTTCTATAATACAAAACAATAATAATTTAACTAATAAATATAAACAATATATTATATATAATATATAATTTGCTTTATATTATTAGTAAATCAATAATAATAGTTAAACAAATAAAAAGTTATTATTCAAATATTTATATTTAGTTATTTATTAATATAAAAGTAGACTCTTTTGCTTTCTAAAGAATATACTAAATAAAAATCTACTTGTCTATAATTATATATAATAGATATTATTAGATTAATCTATAATTCTTGAATAATAATAATATCGAAGTCTTTAGTCTTATAATTCTTAAAAAGAGAAATTATAACTTTGTTTTTACTTTTTTATATATTATATTATAGAATATTAAAGTTATTTATAAAAGCTAGTAAATTAAGAGTTTATAAGTATTTATATATTCTAAGTATCTCTAATAGCTATTATAAAGACTTACAAATAGCTAGTTTTTTACTAATATATAATTATTTTCTAGATCTTATTAGTCTCTAAATTTTTATTTGAGACCTTATATCTTATTCTCTTTTGACTTATATATACTAGTAGAATAATTTTTATTTAGTTTTAAAAGAGAAAGTCTATTTATATTTATACTAATAGTTAACTAGAATATATTTAGCTAGAAGTAAAATAAATTAAACTCTTATTTTGTTTTTATATTTCTAGTAAGAAAGAAGTATCTCAGAATTATAATAGTCTCTAGATATAGACTTGTCTAGTTTTAAAGCTCTTTTTCTATTAGATAAAATATATCTTATTCTAGATTCTATAATTTGTTTCTAGCTTTTTGTAAATAATATATTAATATTTTGTCTAGTTATTTTTTTATTTGTAGTCTATAATATTATAAGCTATAAAAGTACAAAATCTATATCTTTTTAGATTATTATAGACTCTAGTTATATAGTTATATTTATAATATCTATAGTATTATATTACTTGATAATTATTTATAAAAAGCTTATAATTATATAATTAATAGTTTTATAATAAACTATTGTTTATAAGATAATTAGTCTACTTTAGTTTACTAATATTTATTAGAAAGAAAGCTATTAATTTATTAGCTTTAAAGACTTGTTTAGTCTAGACTATTTATAAAATATTAACTTATTTTTCTAGACTTAGATTCTAGTTATATAAAATAGCTTCTTTCTATTTTTGTATATTTACTTGAGATATTTTAATTCTATATACTAAAACTATATATTCTTATAATTTAACTCTTGCTTTCTCTCTAAAAGTCTAAAGTATTATTAGTTAATATTTAACTTAATATTTAATTTTTATTATAATAGTTATAATTAGAATATTATTATTTAATAATTAATATATTATTATAAAAGCTTTATTATAATATTTGTTAATAAATTTTATAAGTTTTTTTTTATTATATTATTTTTAGTTAAAAGTTTTATTCTTTTTTATTATTATTATTTTTTTCTATTATTAATATAAAGAGACTACTAGATAAGTTATTAGTATATCTTTTATAGTTTATTAATATATTATTATTTAAATATAAATTAATTTATTTATATTAAAAAGAATAGTTTTAATCTAAGTAATATCTCTCTAAATATTTAGAAGAATATCTTTTTCTTTCTTTGTTAGTCTTATATTAGTTGTTTGAATATATTTTTATATATTTTTAACTCTCTTTAATATCTTCTCTAAGACTAGAAAGTTTTTTATAATTTCTAGAATAATAATAGTCTTGTTTTGCTTATATTCTTTAGTCTTTTTAATATAATATTTTTAATTATTCTCTAATATTTCTTCTAATTAGTTATTATTTGTAAATATTCTAAAGACAAGATTATAAATTATTTTAAATAATTTAAAATAAATTTCAAGATATATTAAAAGTTATATAAAATTAATATTTTTTTAATATTATAATAATATATTAATAAATTATAAAAGATATATTAGTAATCTAAATAATAATCTCTTTATATTAATAATAAAAGAAAATAATAATTATAAAAGAAAATAAAATTATTAATTAAAAATAATATAATAAAAAATAAATTAATAGAATCTATTAATAAATATTATAATAAAGTCTTTATAATAATATATTAGTTATTAAATAATAATATTCTAATTATAATTATTATAATAAAAACTAGATATTAAGTTAAATCTTAGCTAATAATATTTTAGATTTTCGAAGAAAGAATAAGAGTTAAGCTATAAGAATATATAGTTCTAGTATATAAGATTAGAGTATTTTAAGTTAATATACAAAAACAAAAAGAAGTTATCTAAAAGTTATATAACTAGAATCTAGATCTAGAAAAACAAGTTAATATTTTATAAGTAATCTAAATTAAACAAGTTCTTAAAACTAATAAATTAATAATTTTTTTTAAATAAATATTAATAAACTAGAATAGACTAATTATTTATAAATAATAATTTATTATAAGACTATTAATTATATAATTATAAGTCTTTTATAAACGACTATTAAATAATATAATATTATAAATATAATTATATAACTAGAGTTTATAATAATCTAAGAAAATATAAATTTTATATTTTTATAATTTATAATATTATAAACTATAAATAAAAAATAATCAAGTAAAATATTTAATATATTTTTATAAAAAACTAAAATAAATTATAGAATCTAAAATAAAATATATTTAGTCTAATAAAAAAAGAGTCTTAAGACTAGACAAGTTTATATCTAAAGACTATTATAATTTCGAGATATCTCTTTTTATTAGAAATATAAAAACAAAATAAAAGTTTAATATATTTTATCTCTAGCTAAATATATTCTAATTAATTATTAATATAAATATATATAGACTTTCTCTTTAAGATTAAATAGAAATTATTTTACTAATATATATAAACTAAAAGAAATAAAATATAAGATCTCAAACAAGAATCTAAAGATTAATAAAATCTAAAAGATAATTATATATTAATAAAAAGTTAATTATTTGTAAACTTTTATAATAATTATTAAAAATATTTATAAACTTTTAATTTATTAACTTTTATAAATAGCTTGAATATTTTATAATATAATATATAAAAAAGTAAAAAATAAGATTATATTAAGAAAACTAAAAGATATAAGCAAAACAAGATTATTATTATTCTAGAAATTATAAAAAGCTTTCTAATCTTAGAGAAAATACTAAAGAGAGTTAAAAATATATAAAAATATATTCGAATAACTAGTATAAAGCTAATAAAAAAAGAAAAAAATATTTTTCTAAATATTTAAAGAGATATTATCTAGATTAAGATTATTTAATTTAATATAAATAAACTAATTTATACTCAAGTAATAATATACTAATAAACTATAAAAGATATATTAGTAACTTGTTTAGTAACTTTTTATATTAATAATAAAAGAAAATAATAATTATAAAAAAGAATAAAATCTCTAATCAAAAAAGATATAATAAAAAGAAATTTATAAAATTTATTAATAAATATTATAATAGAGTCTTTATAATAATATAATAGTTATCAAGTAATAATATTCTAATTATAACTATTATAGTAAAAACTAAATATTAAATTAAATATTAATTAATAATATTCTAAATCTTTAAAGAGAAAGCAAAAGTCAAACTATAAAAATATATAGTTTTAATATATAGAATTAGAATATCTCAAGTAAATATACAAAAATAAAAAAAAGTTATTTAAAGATTATATAATTAGAATCTAGATCTAGAAAAATAAACTAATATTTTATAAATAGTCTAGACTAAACAAGTTCTTAAAGCTAGTAAATTAATAGCTTCTCTTTTAATAAATATTAATAAGCTAGAGTAAGTTAATTAATTTATAAATAATAATATATTATAAAATTATTAATTATATAACTATAAACTTTTTATAAATAATTATTAAATAATTTAATATTATAAATATTATAAATATAATTATATAATCAAAGCTTATAATAATATAAGAAAATATAAATTTTATACTTTTATTATTTATAATATTATAAACTATAAATAAAAGAATAATTAAGTAAAATATTAATATATTATTTATAAAAAGCTAGAAACTAATTATAAGATCTAAGATAAAATATATCTAATATATTTTATAAGTAAGTAAGCTACTCAAGTAAATAAGTTAATTTTTCTTGATATTATATAAAATTATTAAATATCTCAACAATTAATTAATTAAACTATTTTAATTCTTTTATATTTGAATTATTAGAGATATTTATAATATTTGAGCAGGTTTATATATTATAATCAAGTTGTCTATAATATCTATAGTATTGTTTTAATAGCTTACTTTGCTTTGTATAACTTTTATCCTCTCGCAAATTAGCTTGCAATTATATATTAGCCTCTCTTTAAGCTTCTAAGTCTTGAATATCTTTAACTCTAATTACTTCTTCTTCTTGAATATATTATTTTTTTGTATAACAATATCGGCTAAGCAAATTATTTGCTATATAAAGTATAATAATCTCTTTTTATAATAATATCAATTTGTATATATAACTTATTATATCTTTTATAGCTTGATTAATACTCTGCAAAATTATAGTTAGTAAACTATTCTAATATTATATAATCTAATTCTTAAAATATATTAATTGAGATTATAACTCAAGTATATTACTTGGAGTTTTTAGTTCTTAGATTATAAATAAAGTTAATAATAAAATTAATATATAAAGTCAAATGTCAAATTATAAGATTATATAATCAGGATTATATAAAACAAGTTTTATAGCTTGAAATTTTACTCGAGTATTTAATATAGTTATTATTATATAAAATACTATATAAAAGACAAGAAAGAAATCCTTCTTTGAGATATAAGTAATATATATATATATTAATTTCTTAATCTTAGCTTTATATAATTATTTTAATAAACTAAAATATCTAATATTAAATAACTAAAGCTTATAAGATAAATATAATAATATATAAAAAGTAATAATATTTTGTTCTTTGTAATATTTTTTAAATTTATATAATTAATAACTTTTGTATCTATTAATAATCAAAAGACAATATTTATTCTTTATATAACTTTTTATATATTAATTAAAATATTTAATTTAATTTATCTTTTGTTTATTTATTATCTAATTATTTAATATAATTATAACTATTTAATTTATTAATATAAATATATTTTTATATCAAGAAGAGAAGTAAGTTTTCTTTATAATAATAATAAATAATAATAATATATATTTATATAATCTAATATTCTAGATTATTATAATTTATTTTCTATTATTTTATTATATTATATAAGGCTTACTATATTATTTAACTATTATAATAATTATTTCTAAGAATATCTAGTTTATTAAAAATCTTATCTTGTCAAAGTTATAAATATTCTTCTTATAGATTCTATACTTGTTGATTATATTTTGTATAAGCTAAAACTATATATTATATATATCAAAATCTTTGTATTTGACTTATTAATAATTAATTTTATATATAAAATATATAAAGAGTTATAGTTATTATTATATAAAATTTAAAGTTTAGTTCTTTCTAATATATTTATTATTATATACTATAAGTAATTGATTTATTATATCTTTAATAATATTATACTAAGAAAAAAATACTTACAAATCTAAGTCAAGAATATATTATATAATAATTTCCTCTTTTAGTTTTATAAGCTTTTGAGCTTTGTTAATAATATTAAGTTATATAAGTATATCTTGGATTTGGTAATATAGAGTTATATAAGGCACTTTATAAATTTATATAGTTTTACAAATATTAGCTTTAGAGTTTTGTTATATAAATTGAACAGCTAAAAGTATATTAGATTTATTCCACGAACAAGTTATTTATAGTTGTTTAATAATTAATATATTTAGTTGAAAAAAGTAATACCAAGAAAAATTAGCTTATTCACTTAAGTAACTTACTCGCTTGTAAAGTACGTTAGTCTAATAGAAAAAGAGTCTCAAGACTAGACAAGTTTATATTTAGAAATTACTATAATTCTAAGATATTTCTTTTTTACTAAAAATATAAAAGTAAAACAAGAACTTTATATATTTTACTTTTAGCTAGATATATTTTAGTTAACTATTAATATAATTATAAATAGATTCTTTTTTATAAGATTAAATAAAAATTATTTTATTAATATATATAAATCAAAAGAGAACAAGATATAAAATCTCGAACAAGAATTTAAAGACTAATAAGACTTAGAAAATAATTATATATTAATATAAAGTTAATTGCTTATAAGCTTTTATAATAATTATTAGAAATACTTAAAATATATAAATATTTATAAACTCTTAATTTATTAGCTTTTATAAATAATTTAAATATTTTATAATATAATATATAAAAAAGTAAAAACAAGATTATAATTTCTCTTTTCGAGAATTATAAGACTAAAGACTTTAATAATATTATTATTCAAGAATTAAT